>JAJONR010000706.1:0-145902 GCA_029582245.1 Solanum etuberosum
ATGTTTCTTATTCTTGAGTTGAGTTTAGTTGAGTGAGTTGAGAGGAGGTAAGTATGTTTCCTTTTTATCAAGTTCAAGCTTATGTTTATGCTTTAGAATTCCCCTTACATGCTCGTACATTCCACGTACTGAACCATTTGGCCTGCATTGTTTCATGATGCAGATACAGGCATTTAGGGTCATCAACAAGAGCTTCGTTGATACCACATGGAGTTCAAGTTAGCTATGGTGAGCCTCCTTGCTTCCGGAGGATTTCATTTACTTTTCAGTTTCGTCAGGATGTCATGGGTCTTGTCCCGATTTCCATCTTTGTCAGTTAGAGGCTTCATAGATAGACAGTAGAGTTTCAGAAGTCTGTTCATTTATTTTTGTTAAATGTTTTAAAGACTTAAGTTGCCTATTTTATGGCGAGTTGAATATATTATTTTTATTCAGTTTTTAAGCTTTTGTATGCTTGAGTTAGTCTTCCGCTTGTAGTCAGCCAGGATGAGGGTTCGCTTGGGGATCAGCACTGGTTCTCGAATGCCGGCCACGTCCAGGGTGTAGGCTCGGGTCGTGAAACCTTTGGCCATATTTTAAATTCTTAAACTAGACCCACCTTATTTTACACATATACGTACACATATACATACACCCCTATACCCTACGCTTTCTTTTCCACTATTTCTTTCCCAACAAACGCTCATTCACTGTCTCTCGTCTTCACCAAAGACCTCATCTTCTTCACCCTAAAATCCACCGGATTTGACAACTTTCCAGCCTAAGTTGTCCACTTGGGTCACCTCTCCACTTCCAATAAAGACCACTCTTAGTCAACTAGCGTACAATTTCTTCCAATCCCTGTAATTAGCGCATTTGCCTAAGACGACCCAACACCCAAGTCATGTTGGGCCCATTAGAAAGACCACCTTAAGTCCGAGGGTCCCTCGGTCCAAACGGACATTCATGCTTATGTGTTTGAAGGATGTATGCCTCGTTTGACAAAAATGGCGAATAAGATCCTTCAATTCGTTAGGCCCACCTTTGGGATAAAAAGGTCAAAAATTTAGGACACGAAACTGTTTGTATGCTACTTGATATAATTATTTTGTGTTATGGTATGTGATTTTGTCTAAAACAGAATTAATCCACTCTTACTTTTTAGAACACTCTCTAAGCATATATGAAAATCCACAACAACAAAGTCCATCCAAATTACTCCTGAAGTGTTGTCCAAGTTTCTCAGAAAATATATGAACCCTTCACTCTAAAATCTTCTAAATTTCCATTCCTCCCTCTTAGGAAGGTTGAATTGTTAGAATGTCTGAAAAAAGTGTCAACACGCCGATTCCAGTCATTGATTTGGTTCGTGATGAAGAAACTGAAGAATCAATGTTTGAAAAAATTGGCAAGACAGAAGAGAGCATAGTTGCAGCAAAGAAGAGAATTGCAATATTTGACCGAACTTAATGGATGCTACGAGAAATAATTATCGAGGTTGACATAGAAACAACCTCAGTAAAAAGAAAGATTTACAAAATCAATCAAAAGATAATTAATATCACTAGAGCATCTGCAATAATCCCTGAATTTGAACGTGGTATTGGGAAACTAAATTTGGGGAATATTTCCTCCATGAGGGAAAAAGGTAAAACAAAAGAAGGTTCAAGTGACGAGAGCACTGGATCGTCACCTAACAGTTGAAGAGGAAGGAAAGAAGTCTTCGGGTAGACTTAAGTTCATGTTATGCATTTTTCATATGTTGTCATTTTGTTTTTTATTTTATTGTAGAACTACGTGAGACTTGACCCCATAGGGGGTGGTACGTAGGAAGCTCTTTTCGAGCCTAGTCTCTTTATCAATTTCGGAAAGAGTATGTTTAAGTTATTTCATGTAATTCGAACTATGTTGGGCCTAAATTCCCTGGAGGGATATGTAGACAACCTACCTAAGGCTCAACCCGTATCTTTTAAAATTTTATCTCCCTAATTAGAGAAGGATTCTGAAAGATTACACCAACAAAAACATATGAGTGGAAGAAGTTAGCAGGATTCTATGCAAGTTGACCTTCCTAATTCATTCAAATGAATTAACACCCAGAAAAATAGTTCTTTCAGTTTGAGTCCTCACTTTAACCCAAAATATATTTGTGGATTGATCTGCTCTAAGCAAATGACACTTATATGTTTATTTTTAATGTCATCTTATTTGCGTATCTCACTAGAAACAAAAAACTAACATATATGTCTTTTGAGTTGTTCTTCTCTACAGGTAAAGACTAATCTGTGTTGAAATCAAACTGGCCGACCATCCTTACTTCACAAGATCTAAGGCAATCATACCATCCTGCCCGGATCGTTCTTCGGAAAAAGGCAAAAGCAAAATGACTGGTACCTCTGAGGAAACAGGAATAGTGGATGTGACCATCAGATATTCTGAATTTACTGATCAGAGTGAGTTGATCTCGCAATTGATGTAACGAATCGCAAACATGTAAGAATAGCTACAACAGACCAAGGATTTGTCCAAACTGGCTATTGCATCGAATGAACCCCCCTCGAAACTAGAAGACCTCCCCCTCCTTTTTCATCACTGCGCTCTCCATTACCCAACTACTTGCCTACCCATACCATATGACCCTTCATTTCCACTCCTAACCCTCCTACCATCAACTTAACCATATCCAATGCTCCTTATACCAGCACTCTCTACCAGACACCACCACAACTACCAAATCAGAACCAAGTACCTAACACTAGTCACTCCCAAAACTTCGCTCCAACCTACCAAATCCCACCATTAGTCTCCAATAATCCAGATTTTTTGCCTAGCCAGCCTGCGCACCCTTTCTTAACATTCCAAACTCCACCAGCTTATACAATTCCTAAGCCATATCCTAGCTTTCCCATTCAGCTAGAAATGGATCACTATGAAGAAATTGAGAAGGAGTGGAGGTTGAGAGAAGAAAAGCGCGAACACGAAATGAGTGTTATGAAAAATGCCATCTCCCAAGCAGTAAAAAGTGACCAATCTTCAAAGAAAATCATAGTTTTTGAGTATGAGGACTTCGCATGCACCCTGACTTGGAGATACTTGAAGGTTACAAAATTCCAAAATTTGACACCTTCAATGGTATTGGGAATCCCATGGCTCACCTCCGAGCTTATTGTGACAAACTTATGGGTATTGGGAAAATGATGCATTAATTATGAGGTTGTTTAGTCGAAGCCTCATTGGAGAGGCGCTAGAATGGTTCGCATCTCAAGAATTGCGTCAGTGGTCAATATGGGGGGCTTTGGCCAAAGATTTCTTGAAAATATTCCAGATTATTGTTGAAGTTGTCCCTGACAGGTATTATTTAGAAAAATCAAGCAAAAAACCACAGAGAACTACCATTAGTATGCATACTGCTAGAGGAAAGAAGCTGCAAAGGTACAACCTGTGATGATAGAAAGTGAAATAACCACTGTTTTCATTCGGGCTCAAGAGCCTGAGTATTATGAAAGGATGTTACCTATGATGGTTCAAAACTTTTCGAAACTGATTAAGATGGGAGAAGCCATAGAGGATGACCTTAAGTCTGGAATGGTTACAAGCCTCACTGCTTTGCAAGCCACCAACAAAACCTCACCATCCACAACCACATGATTTGCTAGGAAAAAGAAGGAAGATGTGTCTGTCGTATCTTTTGGTCCGAGACCAAGACCAAGACCGCAAAAATATTTTGGGTCTAGTTCTGCCATTGGAAACTCCAACCAATTCTCCACCTCAAACAATTACCCACCATCTCCACAAGTTCTATCCCAATATATTATGCACAACCGAACTACCAAGCATCCCCACCTATCTACCAGAATCAACCACTAGCATACCAAAATACACTACCAAATCACCAAGCCAATCACCAGCCTACCAAAATCTCAAACAAAACAACCCAAATGTCAACAACCTACCCTACCCTAACCTAGAAAAAAGCCTTCCAGAGTCTTCACTCCTTTAGCAGAAACACGTACCCAAATCTTTGAGCGTCTAAGAGCAGCAGGATTGATCCAACCAGTAGAAGCAAAGACAATTAATCCCACAAAAATGTTCTTTCGAGAAGATCAACGATGTGCCTACCATTCTGGAGGGTCAGGACATGATATAGAAGGATGTATCAACCTGAAACATAAGATTCAAGACTTGATTGATCATAAAGTTATCACTCTCCAAGCTCCTACCCTCAATGTGAACCATAACCCACTGTCTAATCATGTGGGAGTAATCATAAATATGATTGAAAGAGACCAAGATTGACTCACTAATAAGACTATTAGTAAAGAAAATGTCAACTCACTTATACCAACAGTGGCCTCATTGACCTCAAAGGCTCGTCCAGAGTTTGTGGTAATGACTGCACCTCATCAGGCATTCGATTTGGCAGAAGAAAGAAGCCATGACCAGCCCAAAGAAAAGTTTGTTGTGCAGGCGGCTACAACACAAGGGATGACACGTTCTGGAAAATGTTATGTTCCGGAAGAGCTAACTCAGGAAACACGAATAAAAGAGAACCAATAAAGACCGATCACAGAAGGTGAGGCTGAAGAGTTTTGGCGAAGAATGAAGCCTAAGGTATAATCCATTGTCAAGCATTTGGAGAAGACCCCAACTCAAATTTTTATTTGGGCTCTATTTATGAGTTCCGAGTACCATCGATAAGCATTGTTGAAGGTACTTGATGAAGCATATGTACTGACGGGAACAAGTGGTAAGAATATTGCCACTATGGTAAATCATGTCATTGGGAGTCGCCAAATATCTTTTTCGAGAAGAGGAGTTGCCACTTGAAAGAGTGATACACAACCGAGCCGTGTATATCACTGTCAAATGTAGGGACAAGTTTGTGACTCAAGTGTTAATTAATAATTTCTCAGGACACAATATTTGCCCATTATCAACCGTTACTCAGCTGAATTATGATGTAGGAAAAGTCCATCAAAGTCACATGAACGTAAGAGCGTTAAATGGCGTGCAAAGAGAGACCATGGGGGAAGTAGAGTTGTGCATCCAAATGAGGTCTGCAGAAATTTTCACTGAGTTTCAGGTGATGGGTATATCCACAAGCTACAACTTATTTCTAGGAAGACCATGGATGCGGTCGGAACAGTTCCATCCACATTTCATCAACTTTTGAAATTCATCTGGGAGGATCATGAAATTGTCATCCATGGTGAAGGGAGTGGCCACAGTTACCCTGGTTTCTCCATTCCAGTTATTAAAGAATCTTCTCAAGGTAATGACTTTCACATGGTGGAGATAATGAATGCTGCTTTTGAAGATACAACACCGTAAGTACCAATGCCGCCAGTCTATAAAACGCTTGCCACAACTATGCTAAGAAGTGATTTTGAACCTGGGTGTGGGTTAGGTAAGAACTTGAATGGCATATCTGAACCTCTTCCTATCCCATCTTTAGAGCCTGAGATTGATGGTCTAGTGGAAAGTATGGGAAAATTGTTTGATGAAGAAGATTGTTTCGTGATCTCGGATGCGTGCACCACGACACCCACCATCCGAGATGCTGGACATGAAGAGATGCTACAAAATTAGATGGCCACTCCACTTATGATCCATCGAATGGATCGGTAGACAAAGACAAGATTTGAAGTTTTTACTTTTCAAATTGGTGTTGTTCGGACGAGGCCCGAAACCACCATTTACGTCACTTTATTTTTCATGGTAATGTTGAAAAAGGAAATGACTCGCAGTGACCTTAGTCATGACCAAAGTCTGTATGCATTTTAAAATTCCAATGAAAGTCTCATTTATTTTAAATTGATTATCTTATCTTTATGAATTATCGTCCAATATATACATTCAAACTCTTAAATTGATTATCTTATCTTTATGAATTACCGTCCAATATATACATTCAAACTCTTGCTATATAACATGGTTGATTTATTGTTCTTTTTAGTAAAAATGAATCTAAACCTTCCAATGTCATGACATGTCACGAACACGGCAAACCAAGTAATATCAATGAAGATGAGTATGAAGAATATGATGAGGAAACTATGATGCCTAAATACCTCACCGAGGACTTGAGGCAACTTGAAGATGATAAAATGCCCAACTTGGATGAGATAAAGACAGTAAACTTGGGAGATGACGAGTTGGTCAGAGAAACATGAGTCATTGTCCATTGGTAACAACAGAAAAAAAAAGAATTGGTCAAACTACTCAGGCAGTACATTGATGTGTTTGTATGGTCTTATGATGATATGCCAGGGTTGAGCAACGATATTGTTTCCCATAAGCTGCCTATCAATCCAGAGTATTTCCAGTAAAGTAGAAAATAAGAAAGTTCAAGCCAGATCTGAGTTTAAGGATAAAGGAAACAGTCCTGAAGCAGATTGAATCGAAAGTCGTTGAAGTTACCAAGTATTCCACTTTGATGGCTAATATGGTCCCAGTGGTGAAGAAAGATGGAAAGATCAGGATATGCGTGGATTATCAAGATCTCAACAAAGTAAGTCCAAAAGACAATTTCCCCTTGCCAAATATCCATATACTCATCGATAATTGTGCTAAGCATGAGTTGCAATCTTTTGTGGATTATTTTGCGGGATACCACCAGATTTGAATGGATGAAAAAGATGTAGAAAAAACAACATTCATCACACCTTATGGAGTCTGCCATTATCGAGTGATGTTGTTCGGCCTCAAGAATGTTGTTGCCACCTACATGAGAGCTATGGCCACCATTTTCCATGATATGATCCACAATGAAATTGAAGTTTATGTGGATGATGTCATTATAAAGTCTCGCGAGAGTTCGGATCACCTCACACACTTGAATTATTTTTTTGATAGGTTACGAAGGTATGATTTGAAGTTGAACCCAGCCAAATGAGCATTTGGAATACTGATAAAACGTCTCAAGTACACCTCATCCAATTCTAGGTGTAAACGAATGTTAGTCAGTATGAAACCCAACAAAGAGTTGGGGTCAAACCCACAGGGAGCGGTACGTGTCTAAGATTCAGTTATTAAGTTATAAAGTGGTCTATTCAGTTATAGGAATGAAATTTATCGAAAAGACATGTAAACAAGTCTAAGGGGTGACAACGAATGTCAGATCGGGGATTTTGGATTGTTAACTATCAGCAACAGCACAAGCAAAACAGGGAAATATAAATAAAGAGGGATTCTCGGGATGTGATCGTTTATAAGGTAATTACGCTATATGAGTAATTGAAATTTAACAACAACTTGCTTGATATTGTGGGTAGGATGAACTTTAAATGCAACAATTTTCTGTCGAACAACTATTACGGTTCAGGTGATTTCTTTCGAACATCACAAGCTTAACAAGATAACCAACCCACAACCTTAATGCATCCACTCTCTCGAGGTAGATGGGTAGGATAAGGTTTAGGATTCACTCTCTCGAGTTGAACTCATATCGACCCAATACCCACAAATCATTAATCAAAAGCTTTGGTTCCCAAAACCTCTCTCTCAAACAAGCAAAGAACTCAAAATTAGAATTGCATTTGCACCTACAATTCATAGATTAAAACGCAACTAATGATTAAACCCACATTAAAACAACAATTTCATCATCAAACAACAATACCCATAACATAATTAGACAAATAAACACATGATCACACCCCAAGAATTGGGGTTTTAGCTACACATCATAAAAATAGAGAAACGATTACCAAATACATTAGCCATAATCTGGGTGAAGGTTCTCAAGTCTTTACAATGGTCTAAATTGAGTAATTCTGAAAACCCACTTGCAAATCTTCAAGTTTGAGCCTCAAAAGCTCCGAAGTCTACAATGGAACTCAAAAACTAAAAGAAAACTCTACTGAATGATCGCAGGATGATAAATCTTTGTTTCAAATTTCAATTTATAGTTGCCCAATTTTTGGCCTGAACAGCCAGGGTAAGCTAAGTCATACTTCGTCGAACAAGTTGGCGATCCACCGTTTGTCCTCTTCCATCGCCATTTTGCCTTGGCCTTCAGAATCTCAGGTCCTGTAACTTTGGGTGATGCAATTTGTTGTCGCAGAACCGATCAGCGATCCGCCGAATGCCCATTTCTGTCGCCAACTTGGTTCTTCCCCAGGGCTGGCATGTTGGAACTTTGGGCGAGATAAAGAGCCACTCGGCGGTGCGCCGAGTAATCTTGGCGATCGCCATGATCGCTTTTTCTTCACGTCTTCAGCTTTTTAGTTCTTTTTTGTCCGGTCATGTCTTTGCCTTGCTCCTTAGCCTCCATAGCTGCAAATCAACACTTTAACATCAGTTTAGAGCATAAATTAGGCATTTGAGGACACTTATGCTATCAAAACAAAGCCCAAATGAGTCTAAATCTCGGACTCATCAACACCCCTAACTTAAACTTTTGCTTGTCCTCAAGTAAAACTCAAAATCAATCAGTTCAACAAGGATGTCTACAAACAGTGCTGCATAAGACTCAACATAAATGTACACAACAAGGTTCAAACTACTCATACAATGATCAATTGTGCACTCAAAGTTTCAAATTGTGACTCACCATCATCAAGAGTACTCAAGCTCACAATGCTTGCTTCAAATGCAAGTTCAAACTCAACAAAGGTATTCAAATGCCCTCACAACAAAGATGATTCCATATTCACACCAAATTTCTCAATAATTTAAAGTCCCGGAATCACGTACAACTCTTACACTCACAAAGATGAACACATGCATGACTCCACCTATAGGCTTGCCCTTATTTTCCAATCAACATTCGTTTCAGCTCACTCAAGATCAAAAAGGTCTTTTTAAGGCTTGTAATGAGGTTGAGTGTAAAGGTATGTAAATTTAGGCTTAGTGGCTTCTACCTTCATGAAGTATGGCTTGAAAATCATTTTCTCCTTTTTTTCCCTCATTCAAACATGATTATAATCCACCCCATTATTCAACTAGACAAGAATCACCGGATGCCCCATTTCTTTTGCTATCTTCACTACTTTATTTCACAACTTTTTCTTTTTTTTAGTCTTTTCTTTTCCTTCTTCTTTTTCATTTCTTTTTCTCTCTTTTTTTTTTTTTTATTTTTTTTTATTTTTTATAGAGGGGTTCCATTATTTTTCCAAACAATCCAACTAGGGGGAATATTTCTCAATTCTTAACTTTCCTTCTCTTTCACCACACCCCCAACTTAGGCTTTTGGCCTAAGTTGGCTATTCAAACAAATCATACTTCATGAAAGTTATGGGTGAAGAAATAAAGAGAGGTCACAATTGTTCAAGCTTCTTCCAAGAAAAGGGGTAAGGCTCAATGGGTGTCAAAACAAGATTCACACTTCTCACAAGGGTGGCCACAAAAGAGGTATATTGTCAAATAGGCTCACTCTTCAAATTTTTTGCCTAAAATCATGTTTATCGCTTGCCTCACTCAATCAATCGGACCAACGGGGAAAATTCTAGGTGTCATCATGCACAATGGTCAAGGTAATATCACCACACAAGGCATTGATACAATTATCAAACAAGACTCCACACTTTCTAGCTAGCGTGCAATGTTCATCACAAGAGACTCATTCGACAACCGGCTAGTCACAACGAGATGCTAAAAGTTCACATATTGCCTATGTAACTTCATTTGCCTCATCGTAGCCGCACATTTATTTCGTTCGATTAAGAGCACTATCCAAGTAATCGGTATTGACCACAACCGACACTCAAATTTGTACAAGAACAACCACAATCACACACAAAAGAGGTGGCAAAAATTTAAAATTTGGTTTAGAATGATTTTCAATCAAAACAATGGGCCACAAGCTAAAACATTCGCAATACCAAAACCAAGATATCTATATATAAACCAAATAAACCCAATATTCACAAAACAGTCACAGGAGGTAGGTATGGAAATACCAAACCCCACCCAACAAAATATGCAGTTGTCCTCAAATGCAACTAAAAACCAACAATCAATAAAACACAACAGAGAGGGAGGTAAAAATAATCATCCTGCCAGGCTAGGCCTGGGGTGAAGTCTACATCTCAGTCACTCCATCTACTTGGGAATCAGTGCCTGGTATCTCAGCATCCTTGGCTCCGCTGGAGCCGACCATAGTAGTATCTCTCAGAGAGGCATGTCTAGTTGTCTCATACATGACACCCTCCAGGTCAACCAAATCATCATACACAGCCTCCTCTTGATCACCAAGCTGCTCCTCATCTGTCTCAGCCTCAAAGTCAGCAGCAATATCGTCAGCTCTAATCTCATCTCTGGTGGTAGCCGGAGGCACATCCGAACAGGCTGGAATATCTACACTCAGGTCATCTGGGATCTCCACCATCCCAAATAGCGAGGTAAAATCGATGGACTTCAGCTGGTCCACATCCTTCCTCAACCCAATAATATCGGCCTTCAAGGCCGTCACCTCCTTAGTAGCACCCTGTCCTCTCTCACATACCTCTACTCTTGCCGTAAGGGCATCAATCAAAGCTCTGAGAGGCATCAGTGCAGTAGCAATAGCTCTCACGATCATCCCAAAAACTGCGGCCTCTAGCCGATAGGCACGCATATCAGCAGACTGGGCCAGATGCCCCATCTTATACAACATCGCTTAGGTGATCGGAGGTTGGGAAGCAAAAGTACCAGCAGCAGATCTAGGGGGCGGGGGAGCAGCAGAAGTACTCGGGGCCTCAGAAGGAGTGGAGATAGAAGTACCTGAAGGCCAGTGGCCGGAGTAGGCATGGCTGCCTCTGCAAGTAGCGTATCAATATCAACCTCCGGAGATGTGTCCACCGGGGCTGCTCTCCTCCTGTCAGACTCATCTCTCATGTACTCGGCCTCTATACGCCGGATGTCGGTAGAAGAAGAGGGTGTGATATCGACATGCCTCTTCTCATCTCATGGAACTCTAGCCCGTCGATATAACTCTGTGATCAGCACCAGGAATGGGAGGGACGTCTGGCGCTGCTTGACCCTCATGGCCATCTCCTGCTCAATGATCAAACCCAAATAAAGCTGCTTCCTAGCAATGATACTCCCGAGGCAGGATGCCTTTGGGTGGCGGAGGATAGACTCGTTCTGAGACGGCATGATCGAGCTACTAATAAATCCAAACCAATATCTAGCCACCACATTGAGATCCTTCTTCTCTATAGGCGCTCTGGCCTCAATCCACCTCGGAGTGGTGTCAGAAAGAAGAGGGGCTAGCCAACCCTTGAGGTCATCCAGAGTCTTTGTTGTGATCGTACTCTAGTATTCGTGCATGAAATCTGTAGCCCTCTCAAACACAACATTTATATCATCATTGTAGCATCTCACTTTTTTCCCTTGGACCATCACAAAGTCCACCGGCTTGAAGCCACTGGCCTTCTTCTTCCCCTGAGGTACCAAATCACCGCAAGCTGAGTAGAACTCCTAGACCCAGGTAGGAATGTATGGCCCATGGGGCTTGGTGAAGACCTCGAATCTGTGGAACCTGAGGGTGTCCCACACTGCTAGATGCCTGTCCACTACATCATCTATGGACAATCTCTTCTCCTTTAAGATGGTCATCAATCCCTCGGCCTTTAACCGGTTGAGTGACCGGGGAGGAGGACCCTGAACTGGTGGCGCCGGGACCATAGTCTGTGCAGGAGTTGGAGGAGGGGGAGTCTGAGGTACCAGGATCCTAGACGGATCATGATGAGATTTGGAGCGTAGCTCCGCTTGCCGGGCCTGTAGTAGCTGATCATCCTCAGGCTCAGAGAAAGAAGCCTGAGAATCATAGGATTCCCCCTCACTGCCGGAGTTGTACTCCGGTTTCTCAGCCATAGGCGCCTTGCCCTTTCCTTTTCCTCCCTTTGAAGGTAGCTTCTTGGCCTTAGCATTGGAAGCAACTGTTTCCTCATTTATCACGGCTCCTCGTGCCCACTTTCAGGGCGGCATGTCTCCACCAGTCATGTTGGTTCTAGCCATTTCTGCAAAACAACGAAGAAACACTTCAAAAAATATCCAGAAAAATATGCAGAAAGACTCGCCGAACCATTCGGTGAGTCGCCGAGTCACTTTGGCGAGCCAAGTCAGTCACGCCAAAAGTTCCAGCATAAATATTTCAAAAACTCAAAGCAGGTCGGTGATGTCCAAGGCCTTTTGGCAGATCACCGACACTAATCGGTGAACTAGAAGTAGTCCGCTGAAAGTTACAGTGTATTTTAAGGAGTAGGGGCACAGAAAGGCGATCAAGAAGGACTTTCAGCGAGTCGCTGAGTGAACTCGGTGTGCACATGCGTATCGCCGAAAGTTACAGACTCAAACTCACCAAATTAAGGGGGATCTAGGGGTTGTTTGGTGAACCGCCGAACCACTCAGCGAGCTCGACTCAGCTCGCCAAACGGCCCAACGTACCAGTTTTTTCACCCCTTACTTCAAAATTAAGCCCGCAACCCCCAAAATTAAAATTAAACACCTACACTGCAAAATTAAGGTCATACCCATACTACCCATGCCCTTGGGGTACTAAGACTTCCCCCGATTTGGCTAAAATTGGTCATTTGACTTCTTTTGCCCTTAAGAATGATGTCAATTGCTCCATCATTGGGAAAAATCTGACATTTAGCACAATTCAGGGTTACTCAGACTTCACCCCGCTAGACCCAACATAAAATTATCGCAACCCAATGATTTAGACTCGATTTAAACATTCAAAAGCACGGGAATCGATCAATGACGCACAATTAGGCACTAATTGAACTTATTACGGGTAATCCAACAATTAATCCACAATTAAATCATGCCACCCAACAACAATCAATAAATATAATACCGAATACATTCGAGTTAAACCACAAATAGAGTTTGGGGTTCGGAAAACCAACCTTTTATGCCGAAAACAAGATTTGTAAAGCTAGGCGGCAAAGTTCCATAATCCCGAGCAAAGATTTCACACGATATGAGAGTAAACATAAGAAAATACTAAAGATCTAATATAGGGTGCAAGAGTACGGAGGTTAAAAATGGGAGAAGATGAAGGATTTTGAAATTTTAAACCGTTTGGCCTTTAAAACCTTTGAGTTCGCGCTCCATTCAGCGATATAAGTCGTGCCCGCCAAACCACTCGGTGGTCTGCCAAGTGGTGCTTTAGCCCGCTGAGTTTTATAGGACCTTCAGTCATTTGGGTAGCTCCAACGGCGGTCCACATCGGGCTCGCCGACCTGTTCGCCGAATCGCTGACGGAATTTTTAGCTCGCTGAGTTTTACAGAGTTCCCCATTAAGCTGGTTGGTTCCAACGGCAGTCCAAGTCGGGCACCCTGACCTGTTCGGCGTGTCGCCGACTGGACTCTTGGTTCGCCAAATCACCCAATTTCCAATACTTTAACTTTTCAACCTGCACATTCAACAGCCGTTAATCAAAAACAATATTTAAAACCTCAAAGACTTGGGTTACCTCCCAAGAAGCGCTTTATTTAACGTCGTGGCACGATGGAAATACCAATTTAAGCTTCATTTTTGGGGTTTGCCATTGTATCACTAGGCAACCCTCATTTTGGCCTTGGATTTAGATTGATCGAGATTTGACCCATTTGTGTTTCCAGCTGCTTGATAGAGACTGAGTGAGAAGTCACCATTTGATTGAGAGTTGAGACGTCCTCCTTCATCTCTTTTAACACTTTATCTGAACCTTTGACCTTGTTGAGAATACGTGAGAGCATGTCATCCGTTCGGACATTCTCTGAGTCAGCCCTTGGTTCCTTAGGCTTTTGGTGCTCATGGGGTGGGACGTGTCCTTGTCACCCTCTCTTTCCTTCCAAATGGCGTTAAGATCACGCCATTCTCTGTCACGATCTCTCCATCTATCATCTATGTTCTAACCTGGATTTCCACTCGGCCTTGGGTAGTTTGAACGAAATCCTCCTCCTTGATTTGCAAGGAAGTTCACTTCCTCATTGTACAACGCTTCAAAATGTGCTTCATCGGGGTTTACTCCACCAACACCCACAGCATTAACACTCACTACCCATCACATTTTTCGCCAAGATATCTAGTTGGGTCATCATTTTGGCCATGTTTTGGTCTCTCTCTTGATCCTTTTCGATCTGTTCTTTTGTCATTCTAAAAGTGAGAGGAGACACTTGGTCCTCACAAGTGTACCATGCTCTATTGATCTTAGTCATGCAATCAAGGAGTTGAGACGCTACTTCATAGGGTTGTTGCATAATACCACCGGGAACAAGTTGATCAGCAACTCCTTTGTTCACCAAATCAAGACTCCTATTGCAGCAGCACATCATTTAGAAGTCCATGGGTTGGGCATTGAAGCACCAACTTTTTAAATCTCAGCCACGTCTCATGGATTGGCTCACCTTCCAAGCGTTTGAAACCTTGGATGCTATTTCTGAGCGTCATCATCTTCGATGGGGGAAAGAATCTCACTTGGAACGCTGTGGTAAGCTCATCCCAAGAGGTGATGGAGTCCTTTGGTAACTCAGATAACCATTTGGTAGCTTCACCCATCAAAGAGAATGGAAACCACCTGAGACAGACTGATTCTTGTGATATGTTCTTGAATGAGAACGGACCACACACATCCACGAAGTTCCAAATATGCTCATGGGAGTCTTCGTGAGCCAGCCCTCCATATAATCTTTTCAGTTGTATGAGCTGAAGCATTGTGCTAGTGATGTGAAAAACAACGTTCCCTTCAGCTGGAGGTAGACGTATTGCACCAACACCACCCAATTGAATTGGGTCATTTACATCATTCAGATTTCCAATATCATCTTGGGGTTCCACTTGGCTACCATTGCTCCCATTTACGCTCATCTCTTCCTCTGTTCACAACAAGCAACACAAACAAAAACGAAAGTAAGTCGGTTCAACTATAACACAAAAAGATCACAATTAAACTTCAATAATAGAATTCTAAACAACACCACTCCCCGGTAGCAGAACCATTTTGATAAAACGTCTCAAGTACACCTCATCCAATTCTAGGTGTAAACGATCGTTAGTCAGTATAAAACCCAATGAAGAGTTGGGGTCGAATCCACAGGGAGTGGTACGTGTCTAAGATTCAGTTATGAAGTTATAAAGTGGTTTATTCGGTTATAGGAATGAAATTTATTGAAAAGACATGTAAACAAGTCTAAGGGGTGACAACGAATGTCAGATGGGGGATTTTGGATTGTTAACTATCAGCTACAACACAAGCAAAACAGGGAAATATCAATAAAGAGGAATTCTCGGGATGTGATCGTTTATAAGCTAATTACGCTATATGGGTAATTGAAATTTAACAACGACTTGCTGAAATATTGTGGGTAGGCTGAACTTTAAATGCAACAATTTTCTCTCGAACAACTATTACGGTTCAGGTGATTTCTTTTGAACATCACAAGCTTAAGAAGATAACCATCCCACAACCTTAATGCATCCACTCTCTCGAGCTAGATGGGTAGGATAAGGTTTAGGATTCACTCTCTCGAGATGAACCCATATCGACCCAATACCCATAAATCATTAATCAAAAGCTTTGGTTCCCAAAACCTCTCTCTCAAGCAAGCCAAGAACTCAAAATTATAATTGCATTTGCAACTACAATTTATTGATTTAAATGCAACTAATGATTAAACCCACATTAAAACAGCAATTTCATCATCAAACAACAATACCCATAAGATAATTAGACAAATAAACACATGATCATACCCCAAGAATTTGGGTCTTAGCTACACATCATAAAAATAGAGAAACGATTACCAAATACATTAGCCATGATCTGGGTGAAGGTTCTCAAGTCTTTACAATGGTCTAAATTGAGTAATTCCAAAAACCCACTTGCAAATCTTCAAGTTTGAGCCTCAAAAGCTCCCAAGTCTACAATGGAACTCAAGTACTAAAAGAAAACTCTACTGAATGATCGCAAGATGATAAATCTTTGTTTCAAATTTCAATTTATAGTTGCCCAATTTTTGGCCTGAACAACCATTGGGTGAGATAAGTCGAACTTCGCCGAACAGGTCGGCGATCCGCCGTTTGTCCTCTTCCATCACCATTTTGCCTTGGCCTTTAGCATCTCAGGTCCTGTAACCTTGGGCGATCCAATTTGTTATCGCGGAATCGATCGGCGATCCGCCGAATGCCCATTTCTGTCGCCAACTTTGTTCTTCCCCAGGGCTAGCATGTTGGAACTTTGGGGGAGCTAAAGAGCCACTCGGCAGTGCGCCGAGTGGTCTTGGCGATCGCCAGGATCGCTTTTTCTTCACTTCTTCAGCTTTTTAGTTCCTTTTTGTCCAGTCATGTCGTTGCCTTGCTCCTTAGCCTCCATAGATGAAAATCAACACTTTAACATCAGTTTAGAGCATAAATTCGGTATTTGAGGACACTTATGCTATCAAAACAAAGCCCAAATGAGTCTAAATCTCAGACTCATCAAGTACCTGCAGGGAAGTTGCTAGGATTTATACTCCCTTTGTCCCTAGTTATTGTTCACTTTTGAATTGACACACCTATTAAGAAAATAATGATTGACATAGTGAGTTTACCATTTTACCACTATTAATTATGAAGTAGTTGAATTTAAAACTTAAGATTTTCAAGAATTTCTACCTTTTTAAAGTAATTAATTAAGGGTATGATAGGTAAAAAAAAAATTGTCCTTTCTTGATTTTTCAAAATGGACAAGTAATTAGGGACAACTAAAAAAGGAAAAGTGGACAAGTAACTAGGGACAAAGAGAGTAATTAGTAGAAAAGGTATTGAGCTTGAACCTTCCAAGATCAATGCAATTCAAGACTTACCTCCTCCAAAGACTAAGAAGGAAGTAATGAGTTTCCTGGGGAGACTGAATTACATCAGTCGATTTATAGCTCAATCAACGGTGATATGCGAGCCTATATTCAAGTTATTACATAAATATGCACCAACTGAATGGACCAAAGAATGTCAGAAGGCTTTTGACACCATGAAAAGTTATCTTTCGAATCCACCAATGTTGGTGCTACCACATGCAGGCATTCCTTTGTTATTGTATTTATCCATCTCTGACAATGCATTCGCGTGTGTATTGGGACAACATGATAAGACTGGAAGAAAGGAGAAAGCTATATACTATTTGAGCAAGAAGTTCACATCCTATGAGGCCCATTACACCCTTTTAGAGAGAACTTGTTGTGCTTTGACTTGGGTCGCTTAGAAATTGAGACATTATCTGTCGTCTTACACTACACATCTCATTTCAAGGATAAACCCGCTCAAGTACATATTTCAAAAACCAATGCCCACAGTAAAGCTAGCAAAGTGGAAAATGTTGTTGAGTGAATTTGAAATTATGTGCATGAATCAGAAAGAAGTCAAGGAGCAAGCCTTGGACGATCATCTTGTTGAAAACCCAGTAGATGAAGAATATGAACCTCTTAGAACATATTTCCCTAATGAAGAAGTATTGTTCATAGGGGAGCATATATAAATATTATATCCTGGGTGGGGGATGTTCTTTGATAGAGCAGAGAACTCTAGAGGATGAGGAATTGGAGCGGTGTTAGTAACTGAATGGGGGAACATTATCCAGTAACAACAAAGCTTAGATTCCGATGCACCAATAACATGGTTGAGTATGAAGCATGTATCCTTGGTATTAGAATGCTTCTTGACATGAATGTTCAAGAATTACTGGTAATTGGTGATTCAGTCTTGTTGATTCATCAAGTTCAAGGAAAATGTGTATTGAAGAATCACAAAATCTTACCTTATGTACAACTAATACGAAGGTTATGCAAAAGATTTAGGAAGACCGAGTTCAGACACACACCAAGAATACAGAACAAGCTTGTAGATGCCCTCGCAACCATATCGTCCATGATACAACACCCAGAAGAGAATTACATTGATCTACTTGAGATAGGTTTAAAAGAGCAACAAGCACATTGTTCACATGTGGAAGCGGAATTGGATGGAAATCCATGGTATATCGATGTGAAGAGGTACTTAGAAGTTGGCGAATATCCAGAAAAAACAACAAACAATCAAAAGAAAACAATCCGAAGAATGGAAAACAACTTCTTTTTGAATGGAGAGGTCCTTTATAGGAGGACTCCTGATCTAGGATTACTAAGATGTGTGGATGATGCAGAAGCCACGAGATTGCTTGAAGAAATGCATGTTGGAGTGTGCGGGCCGCATGTGAATGGGTTTACATTAGCAAAGAAAATCTTAAAGGCGGGATACTTTTGGATAACTATGGAAAGTGATTGTGGTCGATTTGTCCAAAATTGTCATAAATTCTAGATACATGGAGATCTGATCAAAGTACCTCCCCTCAATGCAATGAGTTCCCCTCGGCCATTTTCAGCCTGGGGCATGAATGTTATTAGACCGATTGATCCTGATTCCTCAAATGGGCATATGTTCATTTTGGTCGCCATTGATTATTTCACAATATAGGTGGAAGTTGATTCCTACAAAGCTGTGACGAAGAAAGTTGTAGCCGATTTTTTTCGCAACAATTTGATATATCGTTTTGGAGTTCCAGATTCTACCATCACAGACAATGGAGAAAATTTGAATAGTCACTTAATGAAAGAGATATGCGAACAATTCAAAATTATCCACCATAATTCAACTGCATATCGTCCTCAGATGAATGGAGCTGTGGAAACTACTAATAAGAACATCAAGAGAATACTAAGAAAGATGATTGACAACTACAGATGTTGGAATGAAAAGTTACCTTATGCTTTGTTAGTTTATCGCACTACAATCCAAACCTCAACTGGAGCAACTCCTTATCTATTGGTATACGAAACAGAAGCAGTGATACCAACTGAAGTTGAGATACCATCTTTAAGGATTATTCAGGAAGCTAGATTGATCGATGCTGAATAGGTTTGTGACCGATATGAGCAATTAACATTGATTGATGAGAAAATAATAAGTGTGGTTTTTCATGGTCAGTTGTATCAATAGAGAATGACTCGTGCTTTCAACAAGAAGGTAAGAGCTCAAACATTTGAGGTAGGCCAATTGGTGTTGAAACACATTTTCCCTCATCAAGAAGAATACAAAGGGAAATTTGCACCTAATTGGCAGGGACCGTACATTATCCACAAAGTATTATCAAGAGGAGCTTTGGTTCTAGCAGAGATGGGCGGTCGGGTGTGGCAAAAAGCTATCAAATTCAGATGATGTCATGAGATACTACATTTGAAGGATAATACTTATTTCCTTTATTCCCTTGTAATAGCAGTCTGTTGTAATCATTATTGCATTATGTTTTGAAACATTTCTTTATAAATGAGCTACGTCTGACCTGAATTTTCAAAAATGAGATACGTAGGCGGCCTATGTCAGCTTCGGCCACCATTCTATCTATTTTCAATTTTTTCTTTGTATTTGAACTACGTTCGACTTGAATTCTCAAAAATGAGATATGTAGGCGACCTATGTCAGCCTTGGTTGCTTCCTTATCAAATTTTCTATTTTGTGTTAATCCTCAAGAGGGGAACTACGTTTGACCTGATTCCTACATCAATGGGATACGTAGGCGCCACAACGGCTCAGTCATATTCCCCATAAGATTTCCATTTCCCTTCATAGTGGAAATTGGGACAGAAATTTTTGAGAGGATCTCAAAAATTCTACAAGAAGAGTTCTTTTCCTACAAATAAGGATCAAAGATCATATCGAAATATGCAACTGGGGCATAATTTTGATAAAATCTCAAATATTTTGCAAGATGTCATGACTTCCAATTGGGACAAATTTTTTGAGAAAGACCTCAAAAATTCCATCGAGCGTCCTCAGAACTTCAAAGTCAGCTTCAAATGCCTGAACATGACAGATTCTTAAGGAGTTCTAAAGTTGCCAACAAGCTGCCTCTCATATCAAAATCTGAGACAAAGGATGTTTTGTTCGTGTCATGCATGCCGTGACAGTTAATTGGCAGAGAACTTTTTAAAATTATTTTTCAAATTATAGTTCTTTAAAGCTTCATGCCTAGCAAGTTTTTTTTAAATTTAAATATGATCTTGTCTTTTGTCTACTACGATTCGGAGGATCAAACAAACTTCCAAAGATAACGAGACAAGGAGCAAGACGACTTGAAGAAATCAACACAGATCAATGTTACAAAACTAATATTTTTTGTGGATGCGGGGTATAATAAGATCATTAAAGAAGCTATATTTATCAACCAACTAATTCAGAAGAACATATCAAGCAAATATCAAATAATGAGTGTAACATCTCTGCTTCACCAAAGAGGTATTCGACAACAATATTTTATCATCCAATCAAAGAATAGTATCTACCACTTAAAGTTGCCAGATACCGATGAAGAATAGCGTTATGACCAAAAGTACCTATCATCACATCAAATATTGATGGAGGTCGACATTCATAGTCAAAATCCCATCAGATTTAAATGCCAAGAGGGTCATTACATCTTCACAATGCCAAGGGGGCTATCATATATTCAAACTAACGAGAGGGTCATTGGATATTTCACAACGCCGAGAGGGCCATCATATTTAAATGCCAAGAGGGCCATTACATATTCACAATGCTGAGAGGGCCATTATATATTCGAACTACTGAGAGAGTCATTGGATATTTCACCATGCCGAGAGGGCCATCACATTCAAACGCCAAGAGGTCCCATCATATTCATATTCCAAGAGGGACATTACATCTTCACAATGCCGAGAGGGCCATCATATATTTGGACTACCGAGAGGGTCATTTGACATTACACAACACCGAGAGGGCGATCATAGATAAATGCCAAGAGGGCCATTACATCTTCACAATGTCAAAAGGGCTATCATATTCAAATGCCGGGAGGGCCATCATATATTCAAATTGCAAAGAGGACCATTGCATCTTCAAATCCAAGAGGGCCATTACATATTCAGACCGCCGAGAGGGCCATCATATATTCAAATTGCCAAGAGGGTCATTGCATCTTCAAAATACCGAGAGGGTCATTGTATATTTAAACTATCGAAAGGGTCACTGTATATTCAAACTACCGAGAGGGTCATTGGATATTTCAAACCACCAAGAAGGACATCACTTTTCGATTGCCGAGAGTGCCATCCATTCCATATTATCAGAGGTGATAATATTATTGGCGAGAGGGCCATCCATATTATATTATCAGAGGTGATAATATTATTGCCGAAAGGGTCATCCATATCATCCGCCAGAAGAGGTGATATCATTATCGAGAGGGCCACATACATATTACATCATATTAACTCATCAGATATTGCGCCAAAACTGGAGGAGGCTAACGATCGATAAGTATATTACGAATTACATCAACTTTGGAAGGGTGCCTTATTTGCTCTACGTCAAAACAGGAGGAACCAGACGTGCAAACATAAACATCCGAGAGGATGCATTCCCAATTAAACCACGGGTGCGGACGCCATAAAAAAAGATGCAGGACGACGTGGAACTTTTTTCTAGCAACGAACTGAGACGTAGTCTGAGGAGGAATATCAAAGTCTTTGGACGCGAGCTAACGAGCGAATTCCATCATGATCAAACCGCACTCCTGTCAAAAGTCATATGGGTATTTTCTGGGGTCTTACAGTTTTAATTTCGCATCCAGTGTAATTTTCTACTCCAATTGGAAGCAAATCTTCAAATCTGAGTGACAATACATCAAAAACGTTGAATATTATGTACGTGTAAGTTCTTATTTATGGATGCGAAGAGATCCACATTCATGACTAAGAGATTGCAAGCCTCTTTTTCATACTCAACTTATTTGTCATTCTTCCCAACCGAAGGATATCTTAGCAAAAGTGATTTCTTTTTCAACCGATCGAGTCGAACTACAGACAAAATGATTCCCCAAGTTTAGGGATATGTAGGCGGGTTCAATGTTGAAAACTCAGTTGTATTCCAACAGTCTTTCTCAAATCTTATTCTTAAGTGTTCCGATTTCCTCATAATTTGATATCGGGATAGCTTTTGAATTCTTTCAGAATCGTACATCAAATTAAGCGTTGTTTTGAACTACAAATGACCTGAATTATCATGTAACTTGAGATATGTAGGAAACTCAATGGTAGGGTTCGACCATAATTCCTCAAAATCTATATCGAGCCTTTCTTTAAAAGAGATGAAAATGGGTTCGGTCAAAATTGGATTCGTCAATCTTCTTTGCCCGAGTTCTCTTTCATCGACCCTACCCAAAGAATGGGGCAGTTGTTGACACCCAATTTTGACCTTATGCGATTCGGGTTAATTATTGAACTTCTTCAATTTCAAACAATTTAAAATTATCGTCTTAAATAAAAAATTATCTAAATAATTTTGTTAGTTTTCATAAATACTTATATAATTTTATATATTTATATTAATTTATATATAATTTTTATCTTCTATATAAATATTTAATAAATAGCCTGAAAAATAGTGTTTAGTATAAATACGTATTTACTTTCTTTAAATTAGTTAATTTCATAATCATGTGTAAATTAGTCTTTATTTTAAATAATTGGATTATGTCTTGATAATTATTTTATCTTGTTTAGTTAATTTCAATCAAATTTAGCTAATTGATTCAATTTGGCTACATTCTTAATTCAATTGGCTAAATTTCTAATGCAATATGCCACTCAATCCTTTGGCCATATTTTAAATTCCTAAACTAGACCCACCCTATTTTACACATATACGTACAGATATACATACACCTCTATACCCTATGCTTTCTTTTCCTCTTTTCCTTTCCCCAACAGATGCTCCTTCACTGTCTCTCGTCTTCATCAAAGACCTCATCTTCTTAACCCTAAAATCCACCGGATTTGGCACAAGATCGGCGGATAAGCGGCCACTCCCTCACCCTAACGTCTTTTTCCCCGTTTTCGATTATCTCAAAGCTACACCATGTCACTTCTCTACTGATGGCCTTGGAAAGGGAGAGAAGCTCGAAAAAATCATGGGGTTCAAGCTATGCTCGACGGATTCCGCCATCAATGGCCTCCAAAACGTCTCCATCTCTTCAAATCAATCTGAAATAGTAGCTCTATCCCTTTTTTTATTCTTTTCATCATCACTCTATCCCTATTCTCACCTACAATTTGTCCTCTCAAAAGATTATGAATATTTTCAAATTTTCTACCAGATTTCCCCCAAAAAATGCCCAATGTTCCCTATAAATAGCCCTTTATACTCAGAGATTGGGAGTGCGTTTTGAAGTCGGATTTTGAAGGCGAAGAACAATGTTCTTGCAAAGATAAACCCACGAAGGTTTAACCCTTGAATTTCTGATTTTTTTTCGTTCATTGGAGTTCTTGTTGGAGTTTCAATCAATGGTGGTGAAATCCTCTTACCCATTTTCTCTAAATTTATAAAGACTTAATTTGTTAGAGTCTTTTTAAATTAAGTTTTCTTAATTTCTTTAAAAAATTAAGCGACGACTCTTTTATCTAAGTATTTTTCCTAAATGTTTTATACTTGAAACATTTCAAAAGGGGTTTTTCTAAAGATGATAAAATCACGACATAACAATGATTATATCTCCAAGTTCCATGTTTCTTGATTATTTGCATGATATTATGTGGTGGATTCGGATCGATCGATGATGCCTTCTAGCACGTGTTGTTTGTACTGATACTACTCTTGCTATACCACTTGGCATAATCTGATTTCATAATCAGTGATGTTTCTGTTGATGATAAAGATGATCTCTGAAGCTTCTACCTATTTTTCCTTATGGTGGGAGTTGTCTTATTATTTTGAGCATTATAATTTCTTAGAAACTCTTGTACCTGTTTAGACTAGTTCTTTGGGGAGGGTTTAGTGTATTTCTTGAATAGGTTCTACATTTTCTAAACTAAGTTTGAGTATTTATGTTCTTACAACAGGGTGTTAGCTTATATTTTGTTCACTTATCCATTTCATGTTCCAGTTTAGAGGTAAGGGTTTCCTATCTAGGTGATAGAGTAGGTGTCTGAACGGCCCGCTGGGTTGGCCTGAAAATCATTCATGGTGGTTAGATATTTCAAGATATCGAGCTTTAGCTCCGCAGTGACATCGATAAAGAGGGCTTTAAATGTCGACCGACAAAGAATCATTTTTATCTAATCAATGTTCGAGCATTTCTCTTCTTCCTTGACTTGTATTTGGTGTAATAATCATGTTGTATCTTGTTGTCTTAGGTTAATTATATATCTTTTTATTAGGCTTTCAACTTGATTGCCTCTTTAAATTAGTGTCTGGTATTCAATTTTTTTGAAGGTCAGTAGTGAGTATTTAGGAAAAATTTGATGGGCATTTGCATCTTATTTTGATTAATAAGCTTTAAGATATAAAATTTAATATTTTAGAGTTGAAGAGTGACTCTTCTTTGTGATTTGTGAATTATCGTATGAAACTTGAATTCTTGATCCATTTATATTTAGCTATGATGAATCAACAATTGTATCCTCCTGAATATTATTACTTTTTTCATACTATGTTTGTTTTCTAGCTGATGAGAAAGATAAGATAAGACTATTGATATCACTTTCAGAAAAAAATTATTTTGTGTAATATGCATAATGAGATTGTGTATATAGACATAAGTGGAGCTAATCATAGTGAATGAGAGAATATTCAATGTGTGGACAAGGACAATAGAGAATGCATCAAACTTAGTCATTTTTCAAAGTTAGTTAGCATTTTCAACAATTGAATGTGACTAATTAGTGTAAATGATATTTGTTTAGTGTTTGAAATGATGAAACTGTAGGTATCTATTTTTTTAAATTTTAAATTGTTGAGACTTATGACAATATTTTAATGAGGGATCTAGCTATCCCATATGTATGGATAACATATACACAAACAGCTGGCTAGTGTAAGGTGAGATATCCTTACTATTGTTGGATTAAAATTTGTAATTTTGTGAACATTGATCTTAATCATACTAGACTTGTGCCAAGACTTGAATCTCATCAAAATTAATCATCATGTTTATCTTGGAAACTAATACTATAAAAAGGACGATCTGAATTTTTATAGCTATTATATTGTAAAAGTAACAAAAAATAACATGTAACAAGTAACTTTGATAAAGATTGAGTGAATAAACATAACAGCATCATATATATACTTTGTAAATAGTTTAGAAATTTATTTGAAATTTGAATCGTGAAATTGAATATAGTTGAAAGAACACAAGTATAATTGACTAGTCATTTCATTATTGATCTCATTTACACAATAATACAATTCAAATTCTAATGAAATACGTAATGAATGACTAAATAAAGTTCATTTGATTATCCATCAAAAAATTTCAAATTTAAACCAATAATTCTAGCAATTATTGCACGCGAAAATAGAAAATATAATTTAATCAGCCTCCTCATATATGCTTGTCTATATATGTAGTGAAAAATAGAATAACTATGTAAAACAAAAAGCTGAAAGTTACAAATGTAAGCCCAACTTTTATTACTTTGTGAATTTTCAATGTCTCTCCATCTTTACAACACTAGTTTCATATAATGTTCTTTCCTCCAACTTTCATGTACTTTATTTGTATAAGATTTAATACCCTGTTTCAAATGAATTTTATTTAGTTTTTATTTATAAAATAATAATAATAATAATAGTATTCTTAACAAAGATATAACTTTTGTTTCTTGTGAACTTTGACAGGGTAAAGCAAAACAATAAGAATCTTAAAATAAAATTATAAATGAGAATGTGAACAATAGTTTACACATAATTAAGATTGTGTAGCAATGTGAAGAGAAGTAAACTCAAATTAGTTAAATAGAACAAATGTTTAACTAGAAAAGATAAAATACATTTGTCAGTTTCTTTTCTAGCTTCAATTTTAGTATCAAGACTATTCTAAATTTACCCAAGAAAAGGTCACACACATATTATTTAGTTAACTTTTAGTCAAAAGAATTTCATGAATCAATTTTGAGAATATTTATTTGTTGGCATTTTTGAGATATATAATGTGTATTACATCTACTTCATTTTGATGTTAGATGATTTTCGTCAAACGGTGTAATTTATGTAGAGTTTTTATGTTTTTCTTTAACATTGTTCGCTAACTTTCTGGGTTATGATGGTGCATAGTAGTCTATCACTACCTCTCACTTTTCATAGTTTTATTTTCTTTGACAATATGCCTTTTGATTTTTCTATTTTTTATAAACATTACGAACAAAAGTATAATGATATTGAGCACAAACGATGTAACAAATCTTAACTGATGAGATATAAACTATAATGTTAGGCATCCACACCATTCAAAGTTAATCAATATTGTTTTGTATGACTCTAAAAAGAGGAAGAAGCCGAGCTACAAGAAAAAAAATTGTCGCTACCAAAGTAGCAACATTGATTGATGACCCTTCATTGGGTGTAATGTTCTAATATGTGCACTGCTTTTCAAGATAATTACTTAATGTTTAGTGATGCCTTCATTATTAGATGTTTTAGTAAACATCTAGACATCATATGATAAAAAGAGTAGCTTGTCATCAGCTAACCAGAACAATATACAGACTTATATATATGTAGATTATTGTGTCTTTTGGGGCTTTCATGTATGATGGATATGCTTTAAAAAACCTACACAAAATAAATTAAAACGACCCTTTCGATCATAATGGGTAGCCAATGGTAAAAGAATTTGAGTAAGAATTTTTTTGAGCAGTAACCTGAAAACTTTAGATTAGTCTCAGATGAAATTTGAGCAAAGTGAGGCCCAGGGCAATTTAGGGAAGGACTGGGTATAATTAATGTCTAAGCATAGTTTAATTTTTCTATTAGCTAAGATATTAAGGAGTCTGTAAGGCTTTTCTGAAGTGAATTTAAATAAGTAGAACTCTCGATATCGAACTTGACATGAAGGTGCTAATTTAGAACGTCAAGGTTCAAAGGTGTGTAGCAAAATGAGAATTTTTGGGGAGATTTCTAAGTTTCTATCCAGTGCAAGCCGGGATCTCTAGAGTCACAGACTTAGTATTACAATTAAGCACACATAATAGGGGGACAACCAAGTCATGCCTAAGATTATATAGAAGTCAGTCATATCCAAAATAACCAAATCAGCCCAAGTCTGAAAACCCATAAACACGATAGGACAAGCACGATAGACATGGGTGACTATGACAGACTCTCCATGGGGTAGAAACATGGATGGGGGCATCAAGTATATCACAAATCATATCAAATCTCAAGGCAAACTGAACTGACACATATGTATAAGTAGAACCCGGATCAAACAAAACAGTAGCCATCATGTCACATACAAAAATAGTACCTGTGATCACTGCGTCACAAGACTCTGTCTCGCTCTTGCCCGGAAAGGCATAACACTAAGCCCTGTCATCTTGACGGGCGACCTCCTTACCTGGCTGCACTGCTCCTCTACCTGCATTACAATTTCCCTGGCCTCCACGGCCTCGTTGATTTCCACCTCTGTAGTCACCAACTATGTAGCATATCTAGACAAGGCATGGAACTTAGCCTCATAAGCAGCTACAGTCATACCACCCTGCTCCAAGGCTATGAACTCATCCTTCTTACGATCCCTCAAAGTCCGGGGCACATATTTCTCCAGAAACAAAGCATGGAACTGCGTCCAAGTGAGTGGGGGTAAGACTGGCGATCTGCATTCCACATAGGCCCTCCACCACTGCTTAGCCTCACCTTGAAGCTAGAAGGTCACGAACTCTACTCCATGCTGGTGTACAATGCCCAACTTGTGAAGCCTCTCATAGCAATCCAAAATGAACTCATAGGCATCCTCACTCTCAGAGCCATGGAACACAGGCGGCTTCAGCTTCAGAAACTTAGTCAACATCTCATGCTCAGTACCAGTCATCATATCACTAGGTCTAAGGGAGGAAGACCCGTAGTCTCAGCCTGTGCATCCTCCTCTGGTCCAACATCCTCCTCGTCTTCGATATCTGTATTATCTTCCACCTCTTCTTAGGGTGCAGGAGGGGTCTCTTCCCTGGGAACATTCTCAACTGGGGCTTCACTCCTGGCGGGTGCTACCCTTCCTCGGACCGAAGAGTGAAAGAGATTAGATACCAATTTGGATCACCAGATACCAATTGGAATCAAGTCATAGCACGAAAGGAAAAGAAGACAGAGAGATATCTTAAAGTCCTATAGCCTCTCAAATAAAAGTACAGATGTCTCTGTACCGTTCCGCAAGACTCTACTAGACTCATTTTGGTACAATGAGATCAACGAACCTAGGGCTCTGATACCAACTTTGTCACGACCCAGACCTTCATAATTGGCACCCACACTAACCCTCTGGTGGGAGAACCATTACTACAGCCCAACTAAGCAATTTAACCAAAATACTAAGTATTTAAAACTACGGAAGCAGGTTTAAATAACTAAATAAATAATATGGAGTTTCCATAAACTCCGGAAGTTCAACTAACATCTAACAACTAATGCAAAAATTAACCCCTAAAACCTGAAAGTCATTGTACCAAAACATCTAAAGTGCAACAAGTCTAAGAAGAAGGGGTACAACCCCAACCAAACATAAAACAACTACTAAAGCAATGTCTAAGTCCGAACAGAATGGACTAAACAAACAAAACGAAGGATCCATGGCAGCCTGAAAGAACTAGCTCACCCTTGAATCCGGTCTCGATCAGTTATCTCCTAGCTGAGGTTTGTCCGTAGCCGCCTGAAGATGCCCTGTACTCAACAAAGAACGAGCAAGTGCAGTATCAGTACACAACCACAGTGTACTGGTAGGATCACACGGCTATTCCAGTAAGAGAAACATATATAAGCAGTCACAACATGTACAAAATATACATAAACATCGGTTATCATTTCAGGAGCAATGTACAATTTCACATTCTCATTAATCAGGTAAACATGAAAATTCAATGATCCTCTCATGGAACCAATACCCAAACTGTTAGTGTGCCGGATCGTGACACCCGATCCCAATTAGTGTGTCGGAACGTAACACCTGATCCAATATATGTGTCGGAACGTGACACCCGATCCAATATATGTGTTGGAACATGGCACCTGATCCAATCAACACAACCACAATCACATTCACACTCAAAATGTACATACTCATAATCATACAATCAAGTGTTGATTCATGGCATACAATGGTTCATTCATACTCATTTCATTGGGTTTGATCAATAGTGCATCATTTACATACATGCATGCATTACAATGAAGCAATTACCAACATATACTACCCAAACATGAAATCAAATCATCACCTACCTCGAAACCAAGCTTGAATCCCCCTAAGGCACTTGAATCTTCCCTTTCTGGATTCTTTTCGCTTGTTCGTGGTCTAAAAGCAATAATTTAATACAAGGATCAATAAACAAGGCCTAATTACCCGGATTACAATCAACATTATCAACCCTAGGCAAAAGCCCAAGATCCCAATACCCAATTTAGGGCTTTTCCACCATTAACTCCAGGTCAAAACCTTCCCCCACTAATGATTACCCAAGAATCAAAGTTCTACGGATCAAAAAATGGATTAGGGGAGTAAAAATCTTACCTTTAGTGCTAGAAGAGGTGGAAAACCTTCAAGAAATATCCCTGGTTCATTTCTTAGCTCTCAAGAACGAATGTTGTAGAATATTAACATTTTTGGGGTTTAATCCCGACTTAAGTCGCGACTGGGCCGCTACGACGGACCCCATCCCGCCAGAGCGGCCCCATCTTGGCGGGATAAATCCCGCCCTAGCGGCTTGTGCAGAGAGAGAATGTCGGAATTAGAGTTTCAAACTCCCATTTCACAACACACCTTCAATCCATGACATTCAAAAACTACCCGTTCATGCTAAAATCAGTTTTAGGAGTTCTACTCGCCCGAATTCGATTCCGTAAGGCCGTATGAGCTCCTTAACGTCTTGGCTATCCACTCATGTAATCAAATTCATTATTATATCTATCATTCATTACCAGATTTCCCTAGACCTCACACGACTCAGATTTCATCCAAATCTGGACTAGGCTAGGAATTTCCAAGTCACTACTCAAAAGTTTTCTGGCCCCAATTCTATCCCCATTGGCTTTTCCTTAACGATGAAATCAGGTCGTTACAATGAAAAATAAAGATGGTTCTCTCAGAATGTGCATTCATTATCGGCAGTTGAACAAAGTCACAATCAAGAATAAGTATCCCATCCCCAGGATTGATGACTTGTTCGACCAACTTCAGGGTGCTAGTTGTTTTTTCTAAGATAGACCTCAGATTCAGCTATCATCAGCTCAGATTCAGAGATAGTGACATCTCGAAGACAGCCTTCAAGACTCGGTATGGTCACTATGAATTTGTAGTTATGTCTTTTGGACTAACTAATGCTCCTGCAGCTTTCATGGACTTAATGAACAGAGTGTTCAAACAGTATTTGGACTTGTTCGTTATCGTCTTTATTGGTGATATCCTTATTTATTCTCGGAATGAGGAGGAGCATGCGACTCACCTGAGAGTTGTTCTGCAAACTCTCAAAGATCACCAGTTATTCGCTAAGTTCAGCAAATGTGAATTCTGGTTACAGTCCATCACTTTCCTTGGTCATGTGGTATCCAGTGAAGGGATCCGAGTGGATTCTCAGAATATTGAGGCAGTACAGCACTGGCCCAGACCTACCTCTCCAATGGATATCAGAAGTATCTTGGGTTTAGCCGGTTATTACAGAAGATTTTTTGAAGGATTTTCATCCATAGCTTCCCCATTGACCAAGTTGACTCAGAAAAAGGTTAAGTTTCAGTGGTCGGATGAGTGTGAGAAAAGTTTCTCAGAACTAAAGACTAGGTTGACTATAGCTCCCATCTTGACTCTACCAGATGGTTCAGACGGTTATGTGATTTATTGTGATGCCTCCAGGGTCGGCCTAGGTTGTGTCTTGATGCAGCGATGTAAGGTCATAGCTTATGCTTCTAGACAACTTAAGGTTCATGAGAAGAACTACCTGACTCATGACCTCGAGCTTGCAGCCGTTGTGTTTACCCTAAAGATTTGGAGACATTACTTGTATGGTGTTCATGTTGATATGTTCACAGATCATAAGAGCCTCCAGTATGTGTTCACCCAGAAAGAGTTGAATCTTCGTTAGAGAAGATGGCTTGAATTCCTCAAAGACTATGAAATGAATGTGCTCTACCATCCGGGTAAGGCCAATGTAGTAGCTGACGCCCTTAGCAGACTATCCATGGGTAGTGTAGCACATGTTGAGGAAGAAAAGAAAGAGTTAGCCAAAGATGTTCACCAGCTTTCTCACTTAGGAGTTTGCCTTATGGACACGTCAGATGGTGGTGTGATAGTTTAGAATGGATCAGAATCTTCATTGGTAGCGGAGGTTAAGGAAAAACAAGATAGCGATCCTATATTACTTCAGTTGAAAGGTGCAGTTCATCAGCAAAGAGTGGAGGTTTTCTCCCAAAAGAGAGATGGTGTACTTCGTTACCAGGGTCGCTTATGTGTTCCAAATATGGGTGAGTTGAGGCAGAAGGTCCTTATAGAAGCCCATAACTCCAGATATTCTATTCATCCTGGTGCCACTAAGATGTACCGTGATCTGTGAGAAGTCTATTGGTGGAACAGCATGAAGAGGGACATCGCAGATTTTGTGGCTAAGTATCCTAATTGTCAATAGGTTAAGGTAGAACATCAGAAACCGAGAGGTGTGACTCAAGAGATTAGCATTCCTATATGGAAGTGGGAAGTGATAAACATGGACTTCATTACGGGTTTACCTCGTACTCGCAGACAGCATGACTCCATTTGGGTGATAGTAGACAGAGTCACTAAGTCCACTCACTTCTTGGCTGTCAAAACTACAGATTTGGCAGAGGACTACGCCAAACTCTATATCAATGAGATAGTCAGGTTGCATGGGGTTCCCTTGTCTATTATCTCAGATAGAGGTCCTCAGTTTACATCCCATTTCTGGAAGTCATTTCAGAAAGGTCTTGGTACTCAGGTAAATCTCAGTAAAACATTTCATCCACAAATGGATGGTAAGGCAGAGCGTACCATTCAGACCTTAGAGGACATGTTGAGAGCTTGTGTGATAGATTTCAAGGGTAGTTGGGATGATCACCTACCTCTCATAGAGTTCGCCTATAAGAACAACTTTCATTCCAGTATTCAGATGGCCCCTTATGAGGCACTATATGGGCGTAGATGCAGGTCTCCGGTTGGTTGGTTCGAAGTAGGTGAAGCAGCCTTGATTGGGCCAGATTCAGTTCATGAGGCTATGGAGAAAGTTCAACTCATCAGAGATAGACTAAAGACAACCCAGAGTCGTCAGAAGTCCTATACAGATGTGAGGAGAAGGGACTTAGAGTTTGAAATCGATGATTGGATTTTCCTGAAGGTGTCACCTATGAAGGGGGTGATGAGATTTGGCAAGAAAGGGAAGCTCAGTCCTAGATATGTAATTCCTTACAGAATCCTGAAAAGGGTTGATAATGTGGCTTATGAGCTAGAATTGCCAGCCGAACTAGCAGCAGTTCATTCAGTTTTTCACATTTCCTTGTTGAAGAAGTGTGTGGGTGATCCAGCATCAATAGTACCATTAGAGAGTGTGGCTGTGAAGGATAGTCTCACTTATAAAGAGGTGCCAGTTGAAATCCTTGACTGTCAAGTTCGTAGGTTGAGAAATAAGGAAGTCGCTTCAGTGAAGGTTTTATGGAGGAGTCAGTCTGTAGAGGGAGCTACTTGGGAAGCAGAAGCAGCCATGATGGCCGAGTATCCTTACCTCTTACCTTCCAATTTCGTTTCAGCTTGAGGTAATAGTTCCTCTCCAGACTCTCAGTTTACTCTTGTGTATTTCAGTCTCAGTATATTGTTCCATCAGTTATTATTGCATTTCAGCATATTTGCATGTTCTTGGAACTCAGTTTAGTTAGATATCAGTTTCTAGTACCTAGTGATAGGGATTGCAGCTCCTTCCCTCCATACTCAGCTTGATTAGCCTTCATTCGAGGACGAATGTTCCCAAGGGAAAGATATTGTAACACCTCAGAACTTAGCCTAGCCGAAACACCAGGAAAAAAAAGAAAAAAAGTGGACCACAGAGCGGTTCACGGGTCGTGAACAGGACCACGACCCGTCACCCTCATCGTGGTTCACACCCCTCCAAAAGTAGTGGACCACGGAGCCTTCCACGGGTCGTAGGGTGGTCCGTCGAGCTGACCCAGTAAGACCCCAGCCCCAAGTGAAGAACCACAATGGCCTTCACAGCCCGTAGTCATTCACACGATCCGTGAAGTGGACTGTGGCTGGGAGGACCAAGAACCAGTAAGCACTGGCCAAGAACCACGACCCACTTGACGGGCCGTGGTACCTACGACGGTCCGTCAGTGGCCTCGTGGGTGGCCCTCGTCAGCTTTTAAGTCGGGGTCATTTTAGTCTTTTCCCCTATGCTTTGGGTATTTAAACTACGTCGTTTAACACCTAAACTAAGTCGTTTTACTTAGTCTAAGCCTAATAATCTAGTCAGAACCTACCCAAAACATTCATTCTCCAATAATCATCAAAGTTAGAACGAAGAGAGTAGAAAGAGGCGCCAGTTTCTTTCAAGAACAAGCAGCAGTGTTCAGGAATCTTCAGCCCCGAAATCCAAAGGATTTCTCCATTGTTTTCGTCACCAGGTATATGTGATTTCACTAGTGGGTTCCTTTCATCCACTAGGTCCCTAGAATTCAGTCAGTTCCTCGATTCTACATAGCTTGTTTAGACCTAGGGTTTGTAAAATCTTAGGAATTTATTGTGATTTCAGCTGCTATATAATCCATAGTCTAAATAACAGGTTTTCTTGGAAACGTTGCATAATTCCTTGTATAAAACTCAGAACCCTAGTTTGTGTAGATTCTCTTAGTTCATGAATTATACTTGCTAGGTTAGTTAAACAAAAAATCATGCTTCAGATTTCGAATGTCACATTCTCAGTATATAAATGTTGCATTTTCAGTTAGCATGTCAGTATTTTGAGCTATTCAGTATTTCAGTTACATTTCAGTCATATACATATTCAGTTGGGAGTAGACTTAGGACCGAGTTGGACTAGGGTTCAGCGTACCCTCATAGTCCCAGAATTACGTGCCCACGTAGGATTATAAGTCCCCTCTATTGGGCATTAGATTTAGTGATCACGCCAGTCATGCATTTATACCCTTGGCAAGGTATATTGGGTCATCTCGATGGGGCGTATACATCGGACTCCACGTTTAGCTCACGTGGTTTATATCAGTTAATAGTAGCTCCTTCAGTCAGACTCTTAGTGCATTTGACCAGGTTTTCAGTATATACTTCAGCATTCAATTCAGCATGTTATTTTCATGATTAGCACTTGGTCATTGCATTCAGCTTAGCTTTTCAGTTATATTTCAGTATTTACATTCTTGCTTAGTTTATGTCATTGCTCAGTTATGCTTTGTTCAGCTTATATATATTTGTTCAGCTTAGTATCTATATCTTGCATGCTCAGTACATTCCAAGTACTGACGCATACTCTGCGCTACATCTTTTCATGATGTAGGTTCAGGTACTCAGCATCCAGATCACACTTGGATCGATTCTCGGTCCGCATTCAGCAGCTTCAGTGGTGAGTCCTCTTACTTCGAGGACAATATACATGCTTTCCATTTTAGTCTTTATATTCAGTTTTCAGTTTTGTTAGAGTTAGCTGGGGAGCATGTCCCAGCAACTCAACTCAGTTAGAGGCTTTTCGGACATAGTAGTAGATTCAACTTGTGTTGTTAAGTTTATCTTTCAGTTATCATTAAACTCTTAGTATGTTTTATATATTCAGACTAGTTGGGTTTTTCCCCATTTTCAGTTAACCATTGTTTTAGCTTCCGCATAGTACATGTCTTATTCAGTTATTCTCAGTATGCTTGATATATGTCAGACACAGGGTTAGCTTGGGATCACTCGTGATCCTAGGATCCGTGTTACGTCAAGAGGTAGCCTCGGGGCGTGACAAGGTTCAAGAGTCCTTTGATGTTCTAAAAGATTTTCTTCAATAGAGTCATTTTTATGGTCTGAAGCGCACCATACTGATAATGCGTAGGCTACAGAGCATTTAGAAAATGTTTTTCCTTCTTTCATACTGTAGATTGTGCAATAGAGCAGTCTCATAAAAAATTGATGTAGTTTCGAGTATTGCTCTGAATTCCTTAATTATTCCTCATCTTTGAGGTGATAGAAGTAGTAATGTTCAGTTCCTACCGATAAGATGCTCTCAGATAGAACTATCAACATTTCAAAACCGCACAAAGGACTTGAGATGATCCCATTAATATGCTTTCGCCCATCAATTCAAAATCTTATGTCTTTAATTATGTGAATCGTGTTGTTGAGCCAAAATATGATATGTATTAAGATTCTTCTATAATCCTCGTTATATTGAACATCCATGAAATGAGAAAGTATGTGCCAAACTCTTGGATAGTATAAGCACCCAAAAGATAGTATGATCTGAAATGTTATGATTTATAAGTAGTAGAATGACCCAAAATTAGAAGTGTGAATCTAGAAGTGTAGTATCCAGAAAAGATATAATATATATATATATATATATATATATATATATATAGATTATAGTTGAACTAGTAAAAAGTTTATGATGGCGTTTCATTTCTTTTTAAAAGTATAGGTCACTAATGAAAGTTAAAGTGATTAATGATTGATAGATCTAGGCTGCACTTCATGATTCTAAAAAGGAACCATTTGATGCTTATACAGCTACAAATGTACTTTAGACATATAGATGAATAAGTAATAGTAATGTGTGAGAGAAGGATATGATAATAACTGTAATTAGATAGACTGACACTGATATCATGTAAAAATTTCTTCGTACAAATAATTATACCGATCAAAATGTAAAAATCTCTCTGGAAGCATATATGAATACAATATCTACAAATATTCATCTACCTACAAAAAGAAATAGTACGACTAATTCATTGTGAAGCACTATTTTTATAACAACTTCAGTTATATTAAATAAATATTTAATGTGGCAAAATAATTACTATTGCTACAATAAATTTCAACTCGTGATATAGAATAAAGATTTTCTATGAATTTCATTATAATAAATAAATTCATGACTATATTATTTTATCATGACAAATAATTGTATTAAGGCAATGACTATAATAACTTTGGAATATGGTACAAGTATCTCCTAGATTATGACCGAAATTCCAGAGTCATACCTTAACTAAACTAAGGTTCTATTACCCCCTCAAACTCATTTTTTTTTATAATTTTCTACACCTTTTTAACTTACGTGGCATCCAAGCATCTCCCACGCGCCTTAACTACGTGAAGTCACGGAGTGTGCCACGTAAGCCAAAAGGTGTATAAAATTACATAAAAATATGAGTTTGAAGGGGTAATATGACCTTAGTTTAGTAAATGTGTGTCTCTGGGATTTCGGTCATAGTTTAGGGGGTTACTTGTGTCTTATCCCATATTTTTGTAATAATTTGAAACAAAAATATTTATTTAGCTACAATAATTTTTTTCAAATAATTATTTCAAATAATTCATTGAGGTTACTACTATTACAGTAAATTTTAACTCATGGCAAAAAATAGTAATTAGCTAAAAAAATTATTACAACAAAAAAATTGTGGCTATATAATTTAACTACTGTCACAATATTTATAAGTTGAAGAGAAAATATTTATTTAGTTATAATATTTTGTTTGAAATAATTTATCGTGGCTCTATTGTTGCAATAAGTTTAAACTCCTAGCTTAAACTAATATAATTAGTTACAAAATTTTATTATATATAGCTAAAAATCTATAGTTACATCGTTTAACTATTGCTATGATTTTTTATATTTTGAAGCAAAATATTTATTTAGCTACAATATTTTTTTTCAGATAGTTTATTATGGCTAAAAAATTGTTATTGCTACAATAATTTTTATCTCATGATCAACTATAAATATTACTGTAGTAATAAAGTTATAGCTATTTAGGTAATTATTGCCGTGATTGTTAGCAATTGTAGCAAAAATAAAGAAGTAGCTTCGTCAATTCAATTTTTATAGCTACGAAATATTATGAATTAATAAATAGCCATAAAATATAAAATTTTGTTGCTATTACTATGTAATAACTACGATTTTTGAATTCATAAATTAAATTTTGTAGCTATAAATACATTGTGTTGTAGTGTGATCAAAATGGTGAAAAAATTACTTCTTGATATTGGTCGAATCCTTTTCTTTTTAGTCTGTGCTAAAAAGAATTTCAACTTACTATGATTAAAAATAATTTTAACTTTTTTTTTTATCCTTAATGAAATGATTCTTAGTCATATAAATATCTAAAAATTATTTTAGACCACAAGTTTCAAAAGTCTTCTTTTTTCTTAAATATCGTGTCAAGTCAAAAAGTGTCATATAAAATGAGATGGAGGGAGTACTTTTTTCTTAGTAAGCTAGTGTTTGGCCATAGATTTTCAAATATTTTTGGCAAATATTATTTGGATGAAAATTCACCATGTGTTTGGCCATAGTATTTGTGTAACATATTTCAATTTTTTAAGAAATATGATTTATACCCATAAGTTTTAAAAAAATATTAAAACTAACCATAGGTTTATATTACATAGCAAGATGGAAACGTTGACGTAACAAGATTCATGACTTCCACAACAAGTCAATTGGATCTTCGTTGTAGCAAATAACAAGTAGTGCCCATGATACTGGAGCAATGTGGTAGTTCGGAGTGAGTACAACAATCATCATTCCATACATCGTGAAGCAGATGAAGTACATGACTTTGTTATCCTGAGCCGATTGTTCGTCATTTTTCATCAACAACCATATCATCACTTTCATATTCACTGAATATTTCATCAATGCCTTGGTGTTCACGTAAAAAATTATGAAATACAACGCAAACAACTACTATAGAGGGTGTTTTTGTAAAAGATAAACCTTTGGTGTAGAATTGGAATTTTCAAAAACTCCCAAATAATGAGATTTGACCCAAATACTAGTTTTTTCTAGTATTTGGAAATTTGGATTATTTGGCAAATAATGAAAAATTGTATGGACAAACACTATTTGTCAAAAAATTTCCACATTTTACTTGGGAAATCTATGACCAAACCGGTCCTAAAATTAGGCATATTTTTTATACTATACGCACGTCAAAGGAGTGGGGGTGGGGTTTCCACTTATCCATCCAATAAACACGATGTATGGCTGATAAGTTTTTTGAAATCCTACTAAATGTACACTAATAAGGTGATAAGTCGCCTTTTTCTGATATTTTATTAATCCCGTTAAAAAGCCTTCCCATTGAATTATTCTTTGGCTACACCAAAATCAAAGTATTTTTCCTGTCTCCTGCACCTACTTCTTTAGCTTTAGCAAATTGCATCCATCAATTTCAATGTGTGTAATTCACTTTTCCAGTAAAGAAAAAACTCAGGTAACAACCCACGAGAGTTTTTGTGATATAAAATGTTAAATATTTATTCATTCTTAATTAAATGTGTCAAGTTTGTACTTTTTTAAGATACAGAGTCAATTTTGTGACTTTTCATCACGAATTCAAAACTATTCGAGCCTGAATAAGTAAAATTTAACCCATGAAATAAACGCCCTGGTCAGATACGGAGGGGCAGAGAGAATGCTTCCCGATAGCGCTATTGTACTACACATTTTCGAACGTAAAGCGAGATCTCTTAATTAAAAAAAAATGCATTTATCGCAAACCAAATACACCGTATCATATAATATATTAAAACACAATAACCAGTACAAGGGTCTCCCATTCATCATGGTCCCTTCTCAAGCAAATTAAAATTGCAGATAATAAAATAAAAACAAAACAACCCAAAGCAAACAGTGAAGAAAACCCCCAAATCAACCGTTGAACTTACATCCTCGAGGAACTCAGAGAGCCAGAACAAGACCTGGAACCGACTTACCGACCCGATTGGGTAGGCTGCTCTCCCAAAGAGAAGGGCAATGCCGTGTAGCAGCGATGGAAGACAATTCCGATGAAGGGCAATTATTATTATTGTCAAGTCGAGTGACTGTGAGAGAGGTATTGAAATACTCCCTAACCTGAGTAATTATCCCATCATTGACAGTCCAAGCGTGAACCCAAGTAATAGAACGATCAGGATCGCAGCCTTCGACAAGGACAGTAGATCCAAAGGCGTCAATACTCTGAGGAATGAATTTGAAAAGATAGTGGTCCGAGTTGGCAGTGCCAGTTAGGATGCGCATCAAAATTTGATGTGAAGGTGGACCATGGAACCACCACTCAAGGTCAGAGGCCAGAAGTTTCTGGACCTTATCAACGTCACGTGAGCTCAAAGCTTCATATAGGGCGAGCACCACCCCTTTATTTCTGGTTTCTTCCAGAATTTCCTGAGAATTAGCCAGTTCCAGAAAAAGAGAAGAGAATAGAATATTAATATACCCAACTAATAATGGGACGATGATTAGATTGGAATGAAAGGGGAAGAAGGTATAGAAGGATTATATAGGGAGGACTCAAGGGTATTAGTGAAATTATATCAGGATAAGAGGGTGTTTTTGGGAAAGTACAAGGGTGAATACATTTCACGCGCCATTCAGTGCATGAACTTTACGTGTCGATGCATGTATGGTTGAATGTTCTCGTTTTCTTTGGGTGGGGACAGAATTAGTTGGGCCCCACCTACTGACGTTTAATTGTGAGGATGTCTAGCCAATTTTAGTGGATCCCGGGTATGTATAAATTAAAGTAATCATGAATGATTAATTATTAGTGTTTTAAAATATCTGCGCATATAAAATTAAATATTATAAAAAAATTATTTCAACAAAGTATTCTTATTATTTGATAAAAATAATAATTAAAATATTTATATTTGATTAAACATTATATTACTTCGACTCTCTAATTCACATACATCGAGGGATTAAAATACAATAATAATATATCTAATATGATTTTACAAACGGTTTTGATGATATATAAATCTCAAAAAGTTAGTGATCTATAACAAGGCCTAAAACAACAAATTTAATGAGAGACTATTGTATATTTTACAAAGTTTCAATCTTGGCCAATATTTTTGCAAAGCTATTTTAACATTCTTCAGAATACTTCCAAGTCTTCCAATTAAGGATATTTTCTGAATATAATTTTTTAAGAAAGTCTTATCTACATCCATATTCTTTCAAATCATTTTTCAATTTTCACTAGATTGTTCCATAATAAAATATTAAAATATAATAAATATAACATATGTACATACACAGTCAACAGTAATTAAACAAAGACAATTAAATAAAAATATCAAAACAAAGAAAAAAATACTTCGTATTTGGAAAATAGAAGCAAAAACTAATCTAATAATAGTATGTTATCATATCACTTCTTTCTCCGATTACAATAACAATAATATATCTAGTGTATTCTCATAAGCGGTGTTTAATGATTAAAAAGTCTCAATAAAATTAATTGTTTAAAAATAAAATTTTAATAAGAGACCTCAAGTATATAAATATTGTATATTTTACATAGTTATTTTCAATCTCAACCAATTATTTTTCACTTAGAAATCTTGAGTTTTTGATAAATATTAATACACCCAAAAAGAATGACAACAAGAAATTTTGACAAATATCAATACACCCCAAAAAAGTTACTATAAATATATATATATAAATAAATACCAAATAAAGTACTTGTAAAGATTATGAAAACTTACCAGTTCAAGAGAAAATTGATATTTGGTTGAGAAAAGAGAGGGAGATCGAGAGAGGCGAAGTTGTGCGTTCTTTTTTTTTTTTGGAATAGAGCGTATTAAATGAGTCTGAATGTTGTTAAGACTGCTCTACACATCTGATTCATTCAGATCTTTTTAAATCGATTTAGAGACTTTTAAAAAAAAAACAAATGAACTTAATTAGTTGATGAATCTAAATGATTAAGATTCAGACATAAAAATCAAATACACTTAGCTGAATCTGAATGATTAAAATTCAAACATTTATTAAGTGCAAACAAATGAGACATATATACTCTCTCTAATCCATATACAATGAATTGTTGGAGTACGATAAAAATATACAAGGACATAAATTAGAAGTTACTTTCTGCGCACCTTTTTGATTATTTTTAGATTAGTCTCCTAAAAAATGTTAAGTAATAGTTAAGAACCTTTTTAAATGAAGGGTAAATATGAAAAAAATTCCTAATAATTTTCTTGAACTTCGAATAATTTATTTATTTTGAACTATGAAAAAAATTCCAACAATTCACTTAATATGGACTAGAAAAATTATTACGTACATAAATTTCTTTTAAGAAGAAAATATTGTCTCTTTTGATTGAACTATACTCCCATTTCAATTGTTCATATTAGTTTTTCTTTTTTTTAAAAAAAAAAAAAAATTGCTTTAAAAAAGGTTTATTTTCTATTTTAGCAACATTTGAATTATTACTTTTTGCATGACATGCTTAAAATTATAAAATTAAAGAATATTTTGATATATTTAATATATTTTTAATTTAATATTATAAACTGTAAAAGTATTCTTTATTTTTTAAATTTCGTATCATTTTAAAATAGAGAAAAAATTGAAATAAAGGGATTACTAATTATTTGTACACTATTAACAGTGGTCATCTTTGAAAGCGTGAGGTTATACAAGGGTGGAATCTTGGTATCTCTCAGCCAACTTAATTCTCAAGTTGTTGGAGAGATTTTCATGTTGCCTTCCAAGTGATTCCAGGTTCTTGAATCATTTATATTAATATTATTAGTCTGCGCTTTCTGCAACTATCAGAATTATTATTAAATTTATATATTTTATTTTTTATATATATAAAATAATAATTCTATAAATTAATAATTGCTTATTTAGTAACATAGTATATAATATTTATATTTAGGTTCGTATCAGATAAGACAATATTAATATTTCTCCTTATCTATGATATGATATGCTTTTTCAGTATATAAATAGAAATTTTGTGCATCGTTAAGTGCACTATTCATATGTATGTATGTGGTAATACAAAATATTTATGGTGGTGAAGTAATGTAAGAAGTCATATTTTAAAAGGGATAAGACACAAGTATCGGACTATGACCGAAATCTCACCTAAACAGTCCTATTACACCCTAAACTAATTTAAAATGAAATAAATACACCATAAATGCTGACATGGCATAGAGAGTGTTCACACTCTCTTGAAGGCAAGTGATGAGTGCACAAATTGAACACATGTCATTTTTTTATTGGTAACTTTATAATTAGTTAGTATACATATTTATTGATATTAAAACTTATATATATTTAATTATTTTTATTTCTTTCTTTGTAAAATATTTATTTTTATTTCTTTTCACTTTAAACTTTTTTTTAATTAATTTATTATATTTTCACTTTTAATTATTTTTTAAAAATTATGTGCATTTTTAAAATAAAAATAATAATTTAAAAGTGTCCTTTAATTTTAACGTTTTAATTTTTTTATGTTTTATTTGATTTTCTTCACTTATTTTGATATCCCTTCAAAATTAACTTATTTTAAATACAAGATATTTGGAATTAAATTTGAAATCAAATCAAAACGAAAGACAAAGAAAATAAAATCAGTAGAAAAATAAAAGAGAAAAAACAATGAATGTAGGTTAAAAAAAAGTTTCGATACAAGGTAAAAAATGTGTATTAACTTAATTTAAATACAAGATAAAGAAAATAGGAATATTTTTTAAGAATTAAAAATAAAAAATTTAATTTTTTAAATAAGAAAAAAAATTATTTTTTTTTTAAAAATAATTTTTAATTAAAAAATAATTTACACATGTGGCGGGCGAGTCTGTACAAACACAACCAACTTGGGTAGTTGAAGGTGCCACGTCAGCACAAAAGGTGCACAAAAATGTTTGATTTTTTATACAAATTTTGATTTCTTAAAAATATATTTAAACTTCTTCTTTGTGTCTTTGTTATTATATTTGTTTATTATGATTTTTGAAATATTAATTAAATATTTTAAAGAATTATGACAATGAAATACACAAAACTTATGAATAATATTTAAGAATCAAAAACTAAGATGAAAAGATATATATATATATATAATTTTGTTAGATATTAAATACATTGATAATTATGCATTGATTTTATTTGTAAAAATATAAATAAATGGATGGTGAAAATAAGGAGGGGGAGAAGAGGGAGCGGAGGATACTAAATGATATCAGGAACATGACTATTAATATAGTTTAGTAGTTAAGATCATCAAAAGTTGTGGAGTAATGAAAATAAAGATAATTATATTTTATATTAAAGAATATGAATAAATGAAGGAATAGTAATTAAAACATTCATTTTATACAATAATAATAAAAATAGAAAAAATTATTAATGAAAATAGGATCTTTGGCTAAAAAGATGTGTCACAACATTTTTCTTTTATCTAGCTTTACTCCTCATCATAATTCTTTTAATTGAAATGAGATGATCCTATTATTTGTGTTCCATAACAAAAATAAAATAAAATAGGATAGTATAAGATCAAATGAGTAGCATTGACAATACATGTAATTGAATTATTAATACAAATCGAAGTTGAAAAAATTATTTTAACATCTTCCTTTACAAGTAGAATCGTCACCATTTTCTTCTCTCCATGTCAAGCTCCTCATCACATGCTACCAATTGAATAAAAAAAATTATCAATAAAAAAATAATTAAATACATATAATAAAAAGAAGCCTAAACTATACAATAATCTACAAATTATTTTTCAATTGTACTAACAATAAATAATCTGTTGGGATAACTACTATTAACCATGTGTTTAGATATAGTATTTATTATAGAATAATTATTTATTCATTTTTAATAGATCATATATTCATTTATGGTGTATGTTTACTTATATAGTAGATGATTTAGTGTATAGAGGTTTAGCTTATACACAGAGGATTAAATCATCGGTTCTCATAAGTATAAAGTTTTTTGTTCACAATCTAAGATGGGAATTGGACATGTCATCAGTACGATTGTAGCACAAGATTATATATAGTTTATCCTGATTATGGGAATGGTATAGTTTCAACTTCTTGTGCTAGTGCATTTTGTATGTATTGAACGGGACCGAGTAGAGATAGTTGCTTTAGACTGACTGACAAAAGCATATTCTCTAAACTATTAAATGTACTTATATTCTTAATCCTGATATAACTATTATGAACTGTATATGTTAATTTTCGCTTTGATTTATTAAAAGGTGAGATTCTAAGATGGGTCAATATGTCTGGTAGATTGGATGATGATAATATATATTGGTGAAATAATAAGTTAGTTGACGGAATCCATGTCTCGATATGGATATTGATGATATGCCTTTATGAGAAGTTTATAAGTTTTCATCGTGTCAAACCTTGCAAGTGGATTTATGAATCCGACACGTGAAATAAGTTAAGCAGTGCTCTAAAGGAAATTGATCATTGAATTAAATTCTTCAGTAATTTAATTTATTGATTAATATCTGTAATCTTAACATGGGGAATTACATGTGTTTAATGGTGAATTTCGAAATATAAATAGAGGAGTGCAATTACGAATTTCTAGTGGAATGATTTGTAATTTATTATGGTAAGAATAATTCAAATTAATTATTTGGAATTATTTTGCTAATAGGAAGCCTCAGTAATTAATTCAGTGGTCCCTACCGTGCCCATATTTAACTAGAACTCGGAATCTATTCTAAGGGAAAACGGGAGAAGTATATGTCTTTCTCTATTCTAAGGAAAGGGAGAAGTATGTGTCTTTCTCTATTCTAAGAAAAGGGAGAAGTACATGTCTTTTTCTATTCTAAGGAAAGAGAGAAGTATGTGTCTTTTTCTATTCTAAGGAAAGGGAACAATACATGTCTTTTTCTATTTTAAGGAAAGACGTGGTGTTTCCTCTCCTCCTTGGACTAGGAAGAAATCTCTATAAATAGGGATTCTTCTAACCCTTGAAAAAAGAATAAGTTTTAAATACGATACTTTCCCACCCAAGTATTGAGAGAGTTTGGAAGTGAATTTGGAATCACTGTAGAAGACCACAGAACTATCGTCCAGTTTGTGGACTGGCTTGTGGATTCGCTTGAAGGTTCTAGCTTGTTGACTAGCTTGCGGATTCACTTGAAGGTATCTGCTCACGCTTCAAGAGGTAATTCTTGAATTAAATTTCAGAAAGTTTATGTGCTCTAGCATGATTGTATGTATTCTAGCATAAAATATGTGTTGTCTATTATTCATGTAAGCAGTATGATTCTGATATGATTCCGTTGTGCATATAGTTTTCCAACAATTGACATCAGAAGTCACGCTTACATCTTTATAGATAACTAAAGTATATATCATGAGAATTTTTTCCGCAAGAAATGTAAAAAGTTTTTGAAGTGTTAGTGGCGATTTTGATTTCGAAATAGCTTTACAAATTCATAAAATTCACAAGTTTTGATTGGTATATTGTTGAAAACAAAGGCCAAAAAGAAAACGATGGCGGTGACCTATTTTTCTTAATTTGTTTTCCGTGAAAAGAAAATCAAGTGTCGAATTTCTTGTTCATGTAAGATGTGGCAGTGCGAAATTTTTTTCAACTCTTGATTGAAAAATGTTGTTAGTAGAAGTATTCACTGATTCTTGGAATCATGTTGTACTTCCACTATTATAAAATAAATAAAATAATAATAAAACAAAACAAAAGTGGAAAAAAATTATCCTTACCTGGCAGTAAGAAATTGACGTGCCTGGTGGAGAAGTATAAATTTTTTTGTGGCATAAAAGTTTTATTGCTATTGTTAATCTTTTGTCTTGTTAGCTATAATTTTTTGTGGTCTATTGAAATTATTAGTTTGTCTAATGCCCAGTATGATGCACCAGTTAGAGCTAATTGGAATTGGCTTGATTTTATTCTACAACTTTAATTATATGAGCACTATAGTGATCTATTTTTCTCACGGTATTATAATGTATAAAATAAAAATTTATGATCAATGAATAATTACTATAAAAGTGGATTATTTATGTGGAATCATTAGAAATTTTTATAAAGCTTTATACGTGTGAGAAAATATATATAATGTATGAATTGAGAATTATGATTAATAAATAGGATTTACGAAAGTGATCTATTTATCTAAGTCATTAGAATATACTCAATGCATCATATATAAATTGTCGTGCATAAATGTATACTAGTAAAAGTTTATTTACTCGAATGTAAATTTACCTTTAGATACTAGTAACACTTAATTAATTCTTGAGAATAGATATTAAAGGTTTTCATTGGTTTGAAAGACAGAAACGTAATATCTTGAATTCTCAGATGTATTAATAGAAAGGACAATTTGATATAAGAAGGTGTTGTGTGTCTTAGACAAAGGGAAGACACACAATATGCCTTTTTCTCATGAGATAATTATTAGAAGCGAATAGAAATTTGAATCAAGTTATTTTAATTTTTAACTATGCCTAAAACAGTTGTTTTTCAAATTTGATCATAGTTTAGGTGGTAATGAATTTTATGATCTCTGATTGACTTGAAATTTGATGGTTCCATCAAAAATCATAGATGGGTTTTAGATAGTTTTTCGAATTAAAATTTGATTTGATTATGATAAGATCATTCTTTATGTCAGTTATGTTAATGTTAAATTTGGAACATGATTACTCATGGTAATTTAACATGAATTGATATGTGATAAGAATGTTGGTCATATTGTTTTAATTCCTAAAGACACTTAAATCACTTGAATTTGAATTTGTTCATAGCTTTGGAAATAATTTTTTTTATATAGACTCCAATTGACTTGAAATTTTGTAAGTTCATTGGTAACGACCTAGTAAGAAATACGCATTGCTATGTGGTTATAGTTTTGAGGCCCTTAAAATGGTTTTTAAGTTGTTCTTTGGAATTAAAATGTGATTTAGTATGAATATAATCATTTATATCAGTTTTATTTATGTTAAATGTGGTACATGATTACACGTGATGAGTTAACATGAATTAATATACGATAAGGATATGGATCTAATTATTTTCCTTAAATCGTTTGAATCTGAATTTTATCATAGCTTTGGAGATAAATATTATTTTTGAACTCTAATTGATCTGAAATTCGATAGGTTCATCAGAAACAATCAAATTAAGAATACTCATTATTATACAATGATTTGTAATTTGAGGTCGTTCAGATGATGTTTTTGGATAATTTTTTTGTATCTTGAAAATTAATTTTAATGAAAATCACTCACTTATGATAAAGTGGTGATAGAGATTGTTCTCTATGGTATTCATGACTAAATTTTAGTGAAGTATTAAATTCATATGTTGGCTTAGACCTTCCTCCATATCAGATGAAATTAATACAAGTCATTAATGTTTAAATCTCTAGTTTTGATGATTTGTATTGACTCTCCCTATCTGAGTAATATTTGATTGGATCAATGATCTAGGGATAATGATATTCACTTGGCATAAATTAACATATAGTACTCTCCATCTGAGTTAGCTTTTGTTCTAAATTTGTTGGAATGAATATCTGACATCACATATGTATGTTGCACGAATAGTTATTTTTCATCAAAATTTATCGTTTAAGATGCATGAATATCCATGAGATGTGTTTTTAATTTTAATGTTCAATGTATACATAAACATGCTGATTTTTTAAAAATAGTATTCAGATAATGTAATAGTTTTAGAATTTTGTTCATTGTTCTTGATTCCTGTATCTATTTCACAAATGATGATATGTGATAAGAATTTTCGAATGAAAAAAATCTAAATTCTATTTTGACCAAATAACGTTTTCAATCAATTGATCATAGTTTTGGAATTCGAAAAAAAAGACTCTGATTGATTTGAAATTTGGTAGATTCCTAAGAACGACCTAGTTAGAAATATTATTTTTGATCGTTATATGAGTTTTTGGTCATATTTGTTTCTAGGGTCCCCCCCTTGATTACCAAGATTAAATAGTAGTGAAGTATTAGTTTCATGTGGTGCCTTAGACTTTCCTTCATATCGGATGAAATTAATACAAGTCACTATGTATTTAATCGCTAGTTTTGATAAAATGTATTAAATCTCCTAAACTGAGTAATATATGATTGGATCAATATAACTAGAGTGATTTTCACTTGACTTAAACTAACAGTAAACTCTCCATCTGAGTTAGGTCTGTATGAGTTTCTTGAGTGAATATCGGTCATTGTACATGTGTATTGTATGAGTAGTTCTTTCATCCCATCGATTGGCTATTCGAGGTGCATGGATATATATGTATAAAATGAGCCCTGAATTTTATTATTTTAGATTATTCGGCATATTATGATCAATTCAATATATTATATCTCAAATTCTCAATAGACTTTACAGACCCACTTAGACTACTCAAGAATTTCTTTCGATAGAGATAAGACATTAATTCGAAGAATGCATTGTACATGTACATTATGTTAGAATAAATTATTTTCAGTTTCTAACTAGATAAGAGATGGATACTTAATATATTTTTCTTGTTACTCTCCTATTATTGAGTTTGATAAATATTTATCTCTTATTGTATATTGATGCATGATTTTTCTCTCTCATGAATTGAAGATAATATTAATCTATCTTATAAGAGAAAATATCTTTCAAATTGAATGAAACTTTTCTGTACACTAGCATCTACGTCATTTATTATGGATAGAACTTCGAGGTTGGTTAAAGAATGGACATAACGGTTCATTAAAAGTGAAGTCACTACCAACATGTGAGTCCTGTTTAGAAAGAAAAATGACTAAGAGACATTTCCTCTTAAAAAAGAAATAAAGGTAGTGATAAGTTAGAATTAATCTATTCTGATTCGTGCGGTAAATGGTCATTTAGGCAAGATGTGAATTTGAGTATTCTGAGATTTTCAGAAGGTTACTCATGATATGAATATATATTTTTGATATTTTGTAAGTCTGAATGTCTTAATAAACTCAAAATATTTTAAGACAAATGAAAATAACATCAGAAAAAAATATATAAAGTCACTGCAATATGATGGTAGTGATGTATACCTATTTGCAGAGCTGATGAGTCACTTATCTAATAGAATAATTGCATTTCAATTGTCTACACCAGACACTCCATAATAGATTGGTGTAAAAGAGAAAAGAAATAGACTCTTATGAAGATGATAAGATTAATGATTGGCTTATTCGTTGTTGTTTTGTTTCTTTTGGGATATGTTCTAAGAACTACATATTACATTTAAATTCAATTCCTTTCAAATCATGAATGAAATGTGTGTGTGTTAATTGGATATCCAAAAAGAATGAAAAAAGGTTTATTTTAGTGTCCTAAAGAAAATAAGTCAATTGTTAAGACAACTGTTAGATTTCTAGAAAAGGACAATCCATGTTCCTAGAAGTAAACTAGTTTTACAGGAACTGAACAAAGAAATAACAAATGATTTAGTTGTAAATACAGATGCTCAAGAACATCTAACCGGTATATCGGAATTGACGTTTCATTGCATTTAAGTAGTGGGAGAAACGTTACAAGACATAAGAAAACTACTACCTCAAGTAGAGAGAGTGATGTGGGAAAAATTAAAGAACGCTACATGAAAAAGTTGTTAATATTTCAATACCTAAATATTTTGAGAAAAATATTAAGACTCAAGAACATGAAAGTGTGACTATTGTAGTAGTACTTAGTCGTAGAGGGAGAATCATAATGAAGATTGATTGATTTTGTATGTTTAAGAAGATTTTCATGATAGAACTCCTGAAAAGAAGTAAACTTTTGAAGGGTTTCATGATAGGACCTCTGAAGATCTAATACAAAATAAATAAGTTACGATGAAGAACTACTAGACGAAGTTGCATAAGAAAACAACTTGGTAAGATCCTTTTGATAAGAAATATAAAACGAATATCTATGAAAGTTATAAATGCATTGTTAACAGTCTAAGTGGGAGATTGTTAGGATATATACTATTAGTAGTGGTGGAAAATGTACGGGTTGGGTAAAATGTAACACCCCATTATTTGAAAGAACAAGAATTAGAAAGAAACCGTTTTTTTGAAAATAATCAAATTTGGAAAGTTTGACAAAGTTAAGCTAAGTCTGAGTTTTGTGTCAACTTCAAATGACCATAACTCCTAGCTCAGAATGAGTTAGGTGTAATACAAGATACCGTAGGAAAGATCTTTGAATTATGTTTCCAACGCCACCGAGTTTGGCCATTTTTGAGTTCGTATGAGGGAGATATGCCCATTTAAAGTTGGGATATCTAGATAAGGAAACTCAAAATCGGATTTTAGAAGGGTACTTTAGTCTTTTCACAACCCTATTATTTAATTTCATTTTTGATAATTAAGTTGGGGTCTAAACTGATTTGGTTCAGTTTACGGTTCATCAAAAATAGTTAGGGTTTTGAGAGGAGAGAAAAGAAGAGGAGAAGAGGAGAAGAGGCAAGGAATCGTCAAGTTCTTGAAGCTAGGCTTGTGGATTTCGTCAAGGAATGATCCCTACGAGGTATGTGAGATCACATAGCATTGGGTTAGTTCACCCACGCGCCAATCATGATTTTATTCAGCGATATTTGGTTCTTGAAAGTATAGAAATTGAGTTCTTGATGGATTTGTTTGAAGTTTCTATTGGGTTCTTGATTGTTGAGGTTGTTGAGAATTTCTTGATTTAAATTCATGAAATTAGATGTCGTTTTGAGTATATTCTTGCATACTTTGGTTATGTAGTCGAACCTAAATATTTGGGAAAAGAACAAATTGAATCTAGAGGGTTTAGAGTTGAAAAACGAGCAAGAAAAATCAGGGAAATTATGGGGAAAGGGTTGGGGTGCCGCGCCAGAGCGCCCCACTTTGTGTGTAGTTTGGGCTCTGGGGCGCCGCGCCAGCTAGTGCACCCCATCCCCAGTTCTGAAGTTTAAGCTCTGGCGCCCAGCACCACTCAGACATCAGGGACGCCAGGTTCTCTACCCTTTCCCACTTCTTTCCGTACGAGTTTCCTTGAAACGTACCTATGTTTTCTAGTCGATTTCTACACTCTAAGGTACGTCTAAACAACATGAAATCATCCGTAACATGAGATCATATGCCTTGATCCATAATTCAATCCAAGGAATGTTAAGAGTCAAGTCAAGAGAAGTTCATAGAGTTTTCAAAAGTCTTTTATAAATGTTTTAACTTTGTTTTAAGACTTGAGTTTTCAGTTGAGTAAAGAATAAAGATTGAAGTTCATTTCTTCAAAAAGAGTATATCGGGACTATGTATTCCCAAAGAGTAAATGTTTTCACATTTAAGCAAGAAAGAAGACTTTGATTTCTAAAAGAGCCTTTAAGCTAGTTTTTCAGTAAAGAGTAAATGCTTTCACATTTAAGCAAGAGAGGAAACTTTAATTTTCAAGAAGAGCCTTTGAGCTAAGTTTTGAGCAATTATCTCAAACCACAGAAAGAAGTTATATTTTTAAACATAAGAGCTAGTATTATATTTTGGGAGTAGTATTGAACACCGATATGGGGGAGAGTTCAGACAACTCCCATCCCCCATAAACCATGTAGCCATCATGGATAGAAAAGGGTCATACTGTTTAGATGATTCCTTAGTTCTTTTTAGCATAGACTAGTGGATCCACTTAGTAGTCAGGTTCTATACCCTCGGCAAGGTATAGGACAACCCTGGCAACGTGAGGCAAAACGTTGTATCATCACAATAGCTCTTAAGTGATGGTTGTCGGTTTTAGAGGCTTCATAGATAGACAGTTAGTTAGTTCATTTGTCACTACCTTGTTATTGGCTTATGTTGAATCTTGAGTTGCCACTCTGGCTAAGTTGAATGTTATTTAATACATTCTAAGTTATCTATTGAGCAGTTCAGTTTACTTTTTAAAGTATCTTATCATGATTAAGTCTTCTGCTGAGTAGTAAGTCAGGCCAAGGGTTCGCTTGGGGCCAGCAATGGTTCTCGAGGACCAGTCCCACCCGGGGTATACGCTCGGGGCGTGACAAACTTGGTATCAGAGCCCAGAGTTCAAGAGTCCTACGGAATCTATGAAGTCGTGTCTGTAGTGTCCTAGTTATCGATGTAAAGCGCGCCACATCTATAATTAGGAGGTTGCAACATTTTAGGAGCTATCTCACTTCTTTCATACTCTTTTTGTGTGATAGAGTGTATCTCTATAAAAGTCTCTTTCTAACTTATGCTTGCGCGTGTCTTTCAGATCATGCCTCCACGAAGAGTTGTCTGAGGTCGTCCGACTAGAAGGAATGTTGAGGAACAAGGGGTACCTAATGCACCAGAAGTGAAACCCCAATGAGAGGTCACCAATGCTGAGTTTCGTGAGGCTATCCGAATGTTAATTCAAGCAGTGACCAATCAAGTTGGACAACAGAGAGGAGTTCGACAGGAAGTGGCTGATACTTCGAGGGTCCATGAGTTCCTAAGGATGAATCCTCCAAGCTTCACTGGTTCAAGCATCATAGAGGATCAAAAAAACTTTGTTGAAGAGCTTCAGAAGGTCTTTGAGATTATGCATGTTGTCGATGCTAAGAGGGTGGAACTAGCTGCATACCAAATGAAGGGTGTCGCTAGAATCTGGTTTGATCAGTGGAAAATGAATAGAGCTGAGGGTGCACTACTTGTGAATTGGGCTTTGTTTGAGGAGGCTTTCATGGGGCGTTTCTTTCCCCGTGAGCTAAGAGAAGCAAAGGTAAGAGAATTCCTTACTCTTAAGCAGGAATCTATGAGTGTTCATGAGTACAGTCTGAAGTTCACACAACTTTTCCGCTATGCTCCGGAGATGGTTGCTGACAAGAGGAGCAGGATGAGTTTATTCGTTGCTGGGTTGTCTCGTCTGTCAAGCAAGGAAGGTAAGGCATCTATGCTGATAGGGGATATGGACATAGCAAAGCTAATGATCCATGTGCAACAAGTTGAGGAGGGCCAGCTGAGGGATAAAGAAGAGTTTAAGAATAAGAGGGATAAGATATCAGGGAATGAGTCCGGGAAGCAGAAGAGTAATGCCAACCGATCATCTTTCCAACAGAAACAGAAGGGACCTACTTCATCATCTACTAGTGCACCTGCACCAAGGAATAGAGGTGAGTACAATAGTTAGAATTCACAGGGTTTCAGAGCTAGACCTGCCCATTATCAAGGTAGTATGGCACAAGGGGGTAGTAAGCCTCCTGCATGTGCTAAGTGTGGTAGGAGCCACTCAGGGGTGTGTCGTGATGGCTCCACTGGTTGTTTCAAGTGTGGTCAGAGCGGTCATTTTATGAGAGAGTGTCCTAATAATAGGCAGGGTAATGGTAATGGGGGCAATAGAGCCCAGTCTTCTTCAATTGCTCCACCAGACAAAGCTGAATCTAGAGGAGCTACTTCAGGGGCAGGCGGAGGAGCAAACCGTCTTTATGCTATCACTAGTCACCAAGAGCAAAAGGATTCACCAGATGTTGTCACTGGTATGATCCAAGTTTTTAACTTTGACGTTTATGTTTTGCTAAATCCAAGGGCGAGTTTATCTTTTGTAACTCCTTATGTTGCGATGAATTTTGATGTTCTTCCTGAGTAACTTCTTGAGCCATTCAGTGTTTCTACACCTGTTGGTAAGTCTATTCTAGCAGAGATAGTCTATCGTGATTGTACAATTTCCGTCAATCATAAGAGTACCATGGCTAACTTAGTTGAATTAGATATGGTAGATTTTGATGTCATTCTAGGTATGGACTGGCTTCATGCCTGTTATGCATCAATATATTGTAGAACTCGAGTAGTAAAGTTCCAGTTTCCTAATGAGCCAGTTATAGAGTGGAAAAGTAGTTCAGCAGTGCCTAAGGGTCGTTTTATTTCGTACCTTAAGGCGAGGAAGTTAGTTTCCAAGGGGTGTGTCTATCACTTAGTCCGAGTTAATGACTCTAGTTTTGAGATACCTCATATCCAGTCAGTTCCAGTAGTAAAAGAGTTTCCAGAAGTCTTTCCAGATGATCTTCCCAGAGTCCCTCCTGAGAGAGAAATAGACTTCGGTATAGACATTCTTCTCGATACTTGTCCTATCTCTATTCCTCCATATAGAATGTCACCAGCAGAGTTAAAAGAGTTAAAAGAGCAGTTGAAAGATCTCATAGAGAAATGTTTCATTCGACCTAGTGTCTCACCTTGGGGCGCTCCGATCTTATTTGTGAGAAAGAAAGACGGTTCTCTTAGAATGTGTATAGATTACCGTCAGTTGAATAAGGTTACAATCAATAATAAGTATCCTCTTCCGAGAATTGATAATATTTTTGATCAGCTTCAGGGTGCCACTTATTTTTCTAAGAGACCTCAGATCAGGCTACCATCAGTTGAAAGTAAGGGAAGGTGATATTCCAAAGACAACATTCAGAACCTGTTATGGTCATTATGAGTTTCTGGTCATGTCGTTCGATTTAATTAATGCACCTGCAGCGTTCATGGACCTTATGAATAGAGTAATCAAGCCTTATTTAGATATGTTTGTTATCGTGTTCATTGATGACATACTAATCTATTCGAGGAATGAGGAAGATCATGCTAGTCTTCTCAGAGTAGTTCTCCAAACTTTAAAGGATAGAGAGTTGTATGCTAAGTTCTCTAAGTGTGAGTTCTGGCTTGAGTCTGTGGCTTTCCTAGGCCACATTGTCTCTGGTGATGGAATTAGAGTTGATACTCAGAAAATAGAGGTAGTGCAGAATTGGCCTAGACCCATATCTCCAACTGATATTAGGAGTTTCTTGGGGTTGGCTGGATATTATAGAAAGTTCATCAAGGGATTTTCATCTATTTCATCTCCATTGACTAAGTTGACTCAGAACACAGTGAAGTTTCAATGGTCTGAAGCTTGTGAGAAAAGCTTTCAGGAATTGAAAAAAATGGTTGACTACTGCCCTAGTATTGACCTTACCAAAGGGTACGCAAGGCTTTGTTGTATACTGTGATGCGTCTAGAGTTGGTTTGGGTTGTGTGTTAATGCAGAATGGCAAAATTATAGCTTATGCCTCCAGACAACTTAAGGCTCACGAGAAAAACTACCCAACCCATGACTTAGAGTTGGCTACCGTAGTATTTGCTTTGAAAATATAGCATCATTATCTTTATGGTGTTCATGTAGACGTGTTCACCGATCATAAGATTCTTCAGGATCATAAGATTCTTCAGTATGTGTTTAGTCAGAAAAAGCTTAATCTCAGACAACGAAGATGGTTAGAGTTACTCAAGGATTATGACATGAGTATTTTTTATTACCCAGGCAAGGCTAATATTGTTGCGGATGCTTTGAGTAGATTATCTATGGGTAGTACCGCCCATTTTGAGGAAGATAAGAAAGAGTTAGCAAAAGATGTGCATAGGCTTGCACGATTAGGAGTTCGACTAATGGATTCCATATAAAGAGGAGTAGTAGTGATGAATGGGGTTGAATCATCATTAGTGTCTGAAGTTAAGGAGAAACAAGACCAAGATCCTATTTTGCTTGAATTGAAGAAAAATGTTCAGAAGCATAAAGTAATGGCTTTTGAACAAGGGGGAGATGGTGTATTGAGGTATCAAGGTAGGTTGTGTGTACCAAAGATGGATGAACTCCAAGAGAGGATCGTGGAGGAAGCTCATAGCTACAGATATTCTATCCATCCGGGTTCACAAAGATGTATCGTGACTTGAGAGAAGTGTATTGGTGGAATAGTATGAAGAAGGGCATTGCAGAGTTTGTTGCCAAATGCCCGAATTGTCAACAAGTTAAAGTAGAGCACCAAAGGCCCGGTGGTATGGCTCAGAAGATAGAACTTCCGGAATGAAAGCAGGAGATGATCAATATGGATTTCATCATAGGTTTACCAAGGTCTCGCAGGCAGCATGATTCTATTTGGGTGATTGTTGATAGAATGACTAAATCATCCCACTTTTTGCTGGTAAAGACGACCCATTCAGCAGAAGATTATGCTAAGTTGTATATTCAAGAGGTAGTCAGATTTCATGCGGTTCCGGTATCGATTATTTCAGATAGAGGTTCACAATTTACTGCACAGTTTTGGAAGTCATTCCAGAAAGGCTTGGGTTCAAAGGTGAACTTGAGTACTGTTTTTCATCCTCAGACAGATGGTCAAGCAGAGCACACTTTTCAGACTTTAGAAGACATGTTGAGGGCTTGTGTGATCGATTTCAAAGGTAATTTGGATGATCACCTACCTCTCATTGAGTTTGCTTACAACACTAGTTACATTCTAACATCCAAATGGCTCGTTATGAAGCTCTTTATGGGAGAAGATGCAGATCTCCTATTGGATGGTTTGAAATTGGTGAAGCTGGGTTGATAGGACCAGACTTAGTGTATCAAGCTATGGAGAAAGTGAAGTTTATTCAAGAGAGATTGAAAACAGTGCAGCGTCGTCAGAAAACCTATACCGATGTTAGGAGAAGAGACTTAGAGTTCGAAGTAGATGATTGGGTTTACTTGAAAGTTTCACCCATGAAGGATGTTATGAGATTTGGCAAGAAGGGGAAACTTAGTCCCCGGTATAGTGGTCCTTACAGAATATCCAAAAGGATTGGCAATGTAGCTTATGAGTTGGAGCTACCGCAAGAGTTAGCAGCAGTTCATCCAGTGTTTCACATCTCTATGTTGAAAAAGTGTATGGGTGATCCTTCATTGATTATACCAACTGAAGATATTGGTATTAAAGATAGCTTGTCTTATGAGGAGATTCCTGTTCAGATTCTAGATCGCCAAGTTCGCAAGTTGAGGACTAAAGAAGTAGCATCAGTCAAAGTTCTGTGGAGAAATCAGTTTGTTGAAGAAGCTACTTAGGAAGCTGAGGAGGATAAGAAGAAGAGATACCCACACCTCTTCGAATCTGGAGAAGTTCCAAATTAAGGTACTAATCCTTTTCTTGGCATTTATTTTAAGCTGGCATGTTGTATTTACATTTTGCTTTTTGGGTGTTTGAGCTAGATGTTAGATGTTACACCCTTAGCCTACTAAGAGTAATCTCATTCGAGGATGAATGTTCTCAAGGGGGAGATATTGTAACACCCCGTTATTTGAAAGAACAAGAATTAGGAAGAAACCATTTTTTTGGAAATAATCAAATTTGGAAAGTTTGACAAAGTTAAGCTAAGTTTGAGTTTTGGGTCAACTTCAAATGACCATAACTCCTAGTTCAGGATGATTTAGGTGTTCTACAAGATACCGTAGGAAAGATCTTTGAATTATCTTTCCAACGCCACTGAGTTTGGCCATTTTCGAGTCAGTATGAAGGAGATATGCCTATTTGAACTTGGGATATCCAGATAAAGAAAGTCAAAACCGAATTTTAGAAGGGTACGTTGGTCTTTTCACTACCCTATTATTTAATTTCGTTTTTGGTAATTAAGTTGGGGTCTAAATTGATTTGGTTCAGTTTACGCTTCATCAAAGAGTTAGGGTTTTGAGAGGAGAGAAAAGAAGAGGAGAAAAGAGGAGAAGAGGCAAGGATCGTCAAGTTCTTGAAGCTAGGCTTGTGAATTTCGTCAAGGGGTGATCCTACGAGGTATGTGAGATCACACAGCGTTGGGTTAGTTCACCCATGCGCCAATCATGATTTTATTCAGTGATATTTGGTTCTTGAAAGTATAGAAATTGAGTTCTTGATGGATTTGTTTGAAGTTTCTATTGGGTTCTTGATTGTTGAGGTTGTTGAGAAGTTCTTGATTTAAATTCATGAAATTAGATGCCGTTTTGAGTATATTCTTGCATACTTTGGTTATGTAGTCGAACCTAAGTGTTTGGAAAAAGAACAAATTGAATCTAGAGGGTTTAGAGTTGAAAAATGAGCAAGAAAAATCGGAGAAATTCTGGGGAAAGGGGTGGGGTGCCGCGCCAGTCAGAGCGCCCCACTTTGTGTTCTGTAGTTTAGGCTCTGGGGCGCCGTGCCAGCCAGTGCGCCCCATCCCCAGTTCTGAAGTTTAAGCTCTGGCACCCCGCGCCACTCAGAGCGCCAGGGACGCCAGGTTCTCTACTTCTTTCCGTATGAGTTTCCTTGAAACATACTTATGTTTTCTAGTCGATTTCTACACTCTAAGGTACATCTAAACAACATGAAATCATACATAACATGATATCATGAGCCTTGAATCCATAATTCAATTTAAGGAAAGTTAAGAATCAAGTCAAGAGAAGTTCATAGAGTTTCCAAAAGTCTTTTACAAACGTTTTAACTTTGTTTTAAGACTTGAGTTTTCAGTTGAGTAAAGAGTAAAGATTGAAGTTCATTTCTTCAAAAAGAGTATATCGGGACTATGTATTCCCAAAGATTAAATGTTTTCACATTTAAGCAAGAAAGGAGACTTTGATTTCCAATAAAGCCTTTGAGCTAGCTTTTCAGTAAAGAGTAAATGCTTTCACAATTAAGCAAGAAAGGAAACTTTGATTTTCAAGAAGATCCTTTGAGCTAAGTTTTGAGCAATTATCTCAAACCACAGAAAGAAGTTATGTTTTTAAACATAAGAGCTAGTATTATATTTTGAGAGTAGTATTGAGCACCGATATGAGGGAGAGTTCAGACAACTCCCAGCCCCCATAAACCATGTAGCCATCATGGGTAGAAAAGGGTCATACTTTTCAGATGATTCCTTAGTGCTTTTTAGCATAGACTAGTGGATCCACTTAGTAGTCAGGTTCTATACACTTGACAAAGTATAGGACGGCCCTGGCAGCGTGAGGCAAAACGTTGTATCATCACAATAGCTCTTAAGTGATGGTTGTCGGTTAGAGAAAGTCTCACAGCAGTATTTTGTATTCTTATATACACAGAAGTAAATTGTATTTTTATATCATTCCAGAGTTTATATTGTATCTTTGCATACATATAGAGTAACTATTGTATTTATAAATACACCGAGTTGTTATCCATGTTTTAAAAGCTTTTCTCTATACTGCATTCATATTATTGATTTATATTGAAATGAGTTAAGTTGAGTTGAGTTGAGCCCTGGTATGTTCTTTTAGTTCCTTTCAAGCTTATGTCTTGTTTTAGTATTCCCCTCGCATGTTCGTACATTCAATGTACTGATGTCATTTGGCCTGCATCGTTGTTTTGATACAGATACAGGTAACCAGGATCAGCATTCAGCGCTTCGTTGATCCAGTTGAGCATTCAGAGTCTTGTGGTGAGCCTACTTGCTTTCCGGAGGATCCCTATTTACATTGCTTTAGTAGTTTTCAGATGTTAGGATAATCAGGGGTCTTGTACCAACATCCCTCCCAGTTTTACAGGCTTCATAGATAGACAGTTAGTTAGTTCATTTGTCACTACCTTGTTATTGGCTTATGTTGAATCTTTAGTTGCCACTTTGGCTAAGTTGAATGTTATTTAATACATTCTAAGTTATCTATTGAGCAGTTCAGTTTACTTTTTAAAGTATTTTATCATGAGTAAGTCTTCTGCTGAGTAGTAAGTCAGGCCAAGGGTTCGCTTGGGGCCAGCAATGGTTCTCGAGTGCCAGTCCCGCCTGGGGTGTAGGCTCGGGGCGTGACATAAAATTTAGGCGGGTTGAAAATGGGTCAACATAAAATGGGTAATAATTCAACCTGCCCATATTTGATATGGGTAAAAATGGATTGGGTAAGAAATGGATTGGGTAAAATACTAGTTTACCCATATTTACCCATATTTTCTTGAGTAAATAGTACTCTACTTAAGAATTCAACATGGAGAAAATATTTTAGTCTTTTTTAGATGAAAAATGTTGAAATTGCTTCATTTAGTTTTATTGTATCATAAAAGTAAAAAAAATAAAGCCTATAACTTTTCAATATAAAATAAAATTATGTAATAACAAGGGGAAAATATTTTTAATTTTAAAGTAAATGAATATTTACCTTTTAGGACTAAAACATGTTTAATGCACTTTAAGCAATGTCAATACTAATACATAATTTGCTTATTTTACACTATGTGTCACGCCTCGAGCCTACACCCTGGGTGGGACTGGCACTCGAGAACCATTGCTGGCCCCAAGCAAATCCTTGGCCTGACTTACTACTCAGCGGAAGGCTTTACTCAATAAAGATAAATTCATGTAATAAACTAGAATGTTATAGAAGTAAACATTCAACTGGCCAATAAGGCAACTCAAGTCTTATATTAAAAAAAATGAAATAACAAGACAAATGAACTAATGACTAACTGTCTATGAAGCCTCTAAATACTAAGAGGGATGTCAGGACAAGACTCCCGATCATTCTAACAACTGAAATAATAAAACATGATAAAAAGGGATCCTCCGAAAAGCAAGGAGGCTCACCAAATGACTCTGAATGCTTAACTATATAAACGAAGCGCTAGATGCTGATCCTGGTTACCTGTATTTGCATCATAAAAGATGCAGGCCAAATGACGTCAGTACATAGAATGTACGAGCATGTGAGGGGAATACTAAAACAAGACATAAGCTTGAAATGGAACTGAAGAAACTTACCTTGTCTAAACTTAACTCAACTCATTTCAATATAAAGTAGTAATAAGGATGCAATATAAAGAAAATCTTTAAAACATGTAACTAACAACCCAGTGTATTGAAAAACACACAATAACTCAGTTTGTATATGAAAATACAAGTAACTCTGTGTATATAAGAATACAAAAATATCTCTGTAGGAATTTCTCTAACCGACAACCATCACTATGAGCTATGTGACGGTACAACATTTTGCCTCACGCTGCCACGGCCGTCCTATACCTTGTCGGGGGTATAGAACCTAACTCACTAAGTGGATCCACTAGTCTATGCTAAAAGCATTAAGGAATCATCTAAAAGGTATGACCCTTTTCTACTCATGTTGGCTACACGGTTTATGGAGACTTTGAATTATCTGAACTCAAACTCGTTCCCAAATCGGTGTTCAATACTACTCCCAAAAATTTAACTAGCTCATATGTTTAAAAACATAACTATTTCTGTGGTTTGAGATTATTACTCAAAAACTAGCTCAAAAGCTCTCTTGGAAATCGGTGTTTCCTCTCTTGTTTAAATGTGAAAACATTTTACTCTTGGGAATACTTAGTTCCCATATAATCTTTTGAAGAAATGAAATTCACTCTTACTCTTACTCAACTCAATGCTCAAGTCTTTAAAACAAATTAAAACATTTGTAAAAGACTTTTGAAAAGACTCTAAGAACTCCCTAGATTTGGCTCTTAACTTTCCTTGAATTTGAATTTATGGATTCAAGGTTATGATTCATGTTTATGGATGATTTCTAGATGTTTAGAAGTCATTTAGAGTACTTAGAATCGATAGGAAGTGTTAGTACACTTTAGAAGAACTCAGACGGGCAAAACGATGAAAAACGGGTGGGGGCAGACGTCCGGGCTCATTGTTGGCACAGGGCGCCAGCCCCAAAGTTCTGGGACTCATTTCAGGCGCACTGTTGGCGCATCAGTAGCGCGTTACGCCAGCCCTCCCCCAGGTCTATTCGACAAATTTTTCTTCTCGTTTTCTGACCTTAATTCGACTAAATTTGATTCTTTTTCTCAATTTCTTTTTAGATTCGGTTACCGAATAAATGTACCCAAGAATCTACTCAAAAACAACTCTTATAATCGACACGATTATCTCAAGAAACTCCTCAATCCCATCCTAATTCAAGAACGAAAGTAAATTCAAGCACACAAATCAAGAACATCAAACCTTCAACTTTTTAGGATGAAATTAAGCTGAAATTAACATGATTGGCGCATGGGTGAACGAACCCAACGCTATGTGAACTCACATACCTCTTTAGGGATCAACCCTTGGCAAAATCCGCAAACAATTCCTCAAGAAATCGACGAATCTTGACCTTTCTCCTCTTTTCTCTTCTTGAACTCTTTTCTAAAAACCCTAGCGTGAATTGTAAATGTGTAAACTGAACCAAATCAGTTTATACCCCTCATTGATTACTAAAAATGAATTAAATCTGATAGGGTAAGGAAAATACCAAACTACCCCTCTTAAATCCGGGTGACTTCCCTTAAATAAACAGTCCGATTTCAAAAGGGCATATCTCCCTCATACGAGCTCAAAATTTAGCAAACTTGATGGCGTTGGAAAGAGGATTCCAAGATCTTTCATTTGATACATTGTAGCCCACCTAACTCATTATGTACTAAGAGTTATGATCGTTTGAAGTTGACCCAAAACTCATACTTAACTTGCCAAATTTCAGATTTTCACTCTTTCCAAAAATGGTTCTTTCTAATTCTAGCTTCTTCAAATAGCGAGGTGTTACACTATGTATTTATTATCCAATATAAAATTAAATAAATAAATAAATATAATTATAAGTAACAAAAGAAATGTACATTTAAAATATATATTTTTGGAGGGGCAAAGCCTTCACCTTTTCAATTATACTGAAAAATAATTAGTTCTATAGAAGAACATAAAAAGCAAGAGAAATTACAATATTTTTAGTGATATCATGAATTTATAGTGAATAAAAGTTAGAAACTTAACCCATTTGACTAATCCATACGTTATCCATATTTTGCCCATAGTTTACCCATATTTTACCCATATTTCTATGGGTTGAATATGGGTATCAACCCATATTTTACCCATGTAAAAAATTACTCACCCAACCCATTAAAATATGGGCGAGTTACCAAAATATGAGCTCATTTTTCCGGCACTAACTATTAATCATGTGTTCAGAAATAGTATTCTAACAATTTTCAAGATTAAATATCTTAGTGGGAAATTTTTAGGGTATATACTATTAACCATGCATTTAGATATAGTACATTATAACAATCGTGATGATTAAAAGTCTAAGTGGGAAATTGTTTGGATATATACTATTAACCATGTGTTCAGATATAGTATTTATTATAGAATAATGGTTTATTTATTTTTAATGGATCAGATATTCACTTATGGTGTCTGTTTACTTATATAGTAGATGATTTAGTGTATAGATGTTTAGCTTATACACAGAGGATTAAATCATCGGTTCTCATAAGTATAAAGTTTTTTGTTCACAATCTAAGATGAGAATTGTACATTCCATCGGTATGATCGTAGCACAAGATTATATGTAGTTTATCTTGATTATGAGAATGGTATAGTTCCAACTTCTTGTGCTAGTGAATTTTGTATGTATTGAACGGGACCGAGTAGAGATAGTTGCTTTAGACTGTCTGAAAAAGCATATTCTCTAAACTATTAAATGTAATTATATTCTTAATCATGATATAACTATTATAATTTGTATATGTTAATTATCGTTTTGATTTTTTAAAAGGTGGGATTCTAAGATGGGTCAATATGCCAGGTAGATTGGATGATGATAATATATATTGGTGAAATAATAAGTTAGTTGACGGAATTCATGTCTCGATATAGAGATTGATGATATGCCTTTTTGAGAAGCTTATAAGTATTCATCATGTCAAACCTTGCAAGTGAATTTATGAATCCGACACATGAAATAAGTTAAGCAGTGCTCTAAAGGAAATTGATCATTGAATTAAATTTGTCAGTAATTTAATTTATTGATTAGTATCTGTAATCTTAACATGTGGAATTATATGTGTTTAATGGTGAATTTCGAAATATAAATAGAGGAGTGCAATTACGAATTTCTAGTGGAATGATTTGTAATTTATTATGGTAAGAATAATTCAAATTAATTATTTGGAATTATTTTCATAATAGGAAGCCTCAGTAATTATTTGAGTGGTCCCTAGCGTGCGCATATTTAACTAGAACTCAGAATCTATTCTAAGGGGAAAAGGGAGAAGTATATGTCTTTCTCAATTTTAAGGAAAGTGAGTGAGAAGTATGTGTCTTTCTCTATTCTAAGGAAAGATAGAAGTGTGTGTCTTTTTCTATTATAAGGAAAGGGAGAAGTACATGTCTTTTTCTATTTTAAGGAAAGACATGGTGTTTCCTCTCCTCCTTGGACCAGGAAGAAATCTCTATATATAGGGATTCTTCTAACCCTTGAAAAAAGAATAAGTTTTATATACGATACTTGCCCACCCAAGTATTGAGAGAGTTCGAAGGTGAATTTTGGAATAACTATAGAAGACCGCAGAACTGACGTCCAGTTTGTGGACTGGCTTGTGGATTCACTTGAAGGTTCTAGCTTGTTGACTAGCTTGTGGATTATATTAAAACAAATAAGACTCTAGGTATAGCGTTGCGTCTGCATCGTATGACTTTTTCTTTTTAGTACAAGTCTGACTTAAAAATACAGTTATTGAGCTTCCCCTGCCTACGAGAAGGGGTCTCCCCCTATCAACTATCTTATTCAACAACAGATTCTTTGAAATTCAAAGTCTTAGTTCATAGGTTGCTCTAGATAATGAGAAAGGAGAGTAGCCCGGAGTGCAGATTAAGGGAGCACCTGGTGTGCTTCTTTATGAAAGATTCACCGGGCGGAAGTCCAATTGAGTATAGTGTCAGTTGAAGGTATCTTCTCACGCTTCAAGAGGTAATTCTTGAATTAAATTTTAGAAAGTTTATGTGCTCTAGCATGATTGTATGTGTTCTAGCATAAACTATGTATTGTCGATTATTCATGTAAGCAGTATGATTCTAGTATGCTTCCGCTGTGCATATAGGTTTTCAACATAATCAACATCTCTAAAAATCTAACAAAGTTTGTAATCAAACTATATTATATAATTATAAAGTTAATGTCAATTACAAAGTGACTTTTAAAAAGAACAATCACTGTACAGTGACGATACATTGTTCATTTTTACAAACATACTCTTGATCATATAATTGTTTAGATTTCTTTTTTAATTATCCCTCGTTGAAACTGAGGGTTTTTTTTCTCTCTACGTGAGAGTACTTTCCTCCATATAGTCGGGGTTGCATATATGCATATTACATCCAAGTATGAAGATAAATATCCACGATTCCCATAAAATTATCCACGTTCATCAATTTTTCATTCACAGAAAATACTAAACTGCCAAGTTTAATCTTTTAAGTTTAATCTCAACTTTGTTTTTCTTTACTGCTCCATAATTCTCATACAAACCTAAATCACCCAAATTTCATATTAACAGATTTTCGACTTAACTGGATATTGCTCTTAGGATGGCCGACGAGATTACGGATCGACTTCATAAGTTCATTCTTACAGAGGAGGAAAAGGACTCAATTGAGATTGATGATTAAGATATCATCTCGAGCATGGAAAGCTGTGAAGTAAGTCTACTCGGAAAGGTGATTGCGGACAAACAAGTTAGTGTGTTAGGGTGAAAAATACAATGACGCTGGTTTAAGGAAGTCTTGTTGGTCAGAAAGTTTTACTGGTAGGGAAGAATCTTTTTCAGTTTATTTTTCGATACAAAGACGACATGAAAAAGGTATTGTATGGAACACCATGGCTCTATGATAAATATTTTCTTAACATTCATCAATGGCAACCGGAACTCCATACTAACTCTCACATATTTAATATTTGTGAGATTTGGCTCCAAATCTGGAACATACCACTACATTGGATATCGTATGAAGTAGGTAGTAAGATTCGACATGCTCTCGGGGGCACGTCTGATGTCGCTATACCTGAAAATGGAAGCAAGGATGGTCGACACATACGTCTAAAGGTCTTAATGAGTATCAACAAACCCCTACCTCGTGGAAAGTTAATAAATATGGGGTCAGAGGAAAAATGGGTAGAATTTCGATATGAAAATATGCCATATGTTTGCTACTATTGTGGGATTCTAGGACATACAAAAAAGTCATGTATTCTCCGTGAGGAAGATGTATGAAACGGTAATGTTAAGAGAGATCAATTTGACATATGGATGAGGGCTGAAAGTCACGGGTTTGTTGGAAACAGTCCAAGACGACAAGGTAATCAGAATGTGCGCTCCCCTGGCCTCAAAAATGGTAAAGAAGAAGATAACTCTGCTGAGCAGAAAACTAATGACACAGTTCAGGGGACTGCTCGTGTAATTGGTTATGATTTGCAAAATGACGATGGCAACGAACCTTTATGTGCTGGATATCAGGAGGAAGGACAGACACTACTGCAAACTACGCTTAATCAGAATGAGAATAACATGTTTATTGACAAACATATGCCAAAGAATGGATCGGCGTCTGGAAAATTGCAGCAACATGTTGAATTGGAACAACCTGCTTTTACCGATACAATAGGAGGTAGAGAAGCACGAGAATATTATTGGTTAGCGAAGATGAACTTGGGAGATACTTTTGATCATGATGATATTGAGAGATGGTTTAACAAACAAAAAGAGGCAACATCTCGACTAAAAGATCCAGATGTTACTGACCAAATGATGCAAAAGAAGGCCCGAAAATTGGACGTTAAAACTCAACAGGTATACTCTACTTCACAAAAAATATGTAAGGATACATCTTCCGTAATAGTGACAACAGAAGTAGCTAATGATCCAAGATTGAAAAATGCTATGGCTAAACAGAATGTCACTGTTAGAATAGATGAAAGTAGGAAATATTTGAAACTTATGGCTAAAGCTAAAAAATATTAAGATGGTAACAAGGAGTTGGAAATAATTGATCTAGAAGATAATTTGATTGATGTTCTGGTTACTGATGTGTGCAATCAAAATTTGGGGGTAAACGAAAAGGTGATGATAATCAGAATAACAACAAAAGGATAAAGAAACAAAAAAATGTGGTGGATCGGGAAGCCATCCCTAAATGGCTTCCTTCTTCAAAATGAAGACCTTGGTGTGGAATTGTCGAGGCCTTGAGGGGTCCTTGACAGTTCCCTTTTTGAAGGTGACAATGTGTCTCTACTCCCTGAATATGGTCTTTTTAAGTGAAACAAAGAATCGAGAAACAATGGTAGTGAGAATTTAAAGACAACTAAATATGGTGCACACTATAACGGTGGATCCGGTGGGACTAGCAGGAGGATTATGCTTATTTTGGAATGACAATATTCAGGTATGTCAATCTCACTCAACCTCCTTTTATATTGAAACATACATTCATGATTTGGTAGATGACTATAAATATTGGTATATCTTTATTTATTTAAGTACTGATAAAGCTATTCGTAGAACTCAATTGCAAGAACTTTTGTATAAATCAAATATGTGGGGCTTACTATGGGTAATGGCAGGAGATATTAATGATATTATAGATAATTCTGAAAAATCGAGAGGTAGAATAAGAGAGATCTCTTCTTTTCGAGATTTTAAAAGTTTTTTGTGGGATATAGGAGCTATAGATTTAGGTTTCAATGGAAAACTGTGGACTTGGTGGTGCTTTAGAGAAAATGATAGAATAATTCAAGAGAGATTGGATAGAATCATAAGCTCACCGGGTTGGAGATTAGAGTTCAGCTTCGCAAATATAATTAACATAGAAACTGAGGCTTCTGATCATAGTGCTTTGTTAATGAACACGGAGCCTACTTTTAGGGGAAAAAAGAGGAGGTTCTACTTTGATAAGCGTTGGAGTGAAAAGGAAGAGGTGAACATGACTATCACTCGATCATGGAATAACTCTGTTGGAGGGTCTAAACAATCCAAAATAACTTTTAAACTAAAGAATTGTCCAATCTCTTTATTAGCTTGGCTTCGAGGGGATAAGGAAAATTCTAAGAAAAAAATTCAAGGGATTAAAAGTAGAATTGATGATCTGAAGAACGATCCTAGGAATTTTGATCTTAATAAATTAAGGTTGCTTCGCAAGGAATTAGGACAGGCGTAAAAGGATGAAAAAGCCTACTGGAAACAAAAATCTAGAGCTTTATGGCTTCAAGAAGGCGATAAAAATATTTTTTTTCCATATGAAAACGATTCAGAGGCATAAGTGTAACAATATTAAGGGGAGGTTACCTGCCCAATATTATTTCTCCAAATCAATATGCTTTTATTGAAAAACGATAAATAGTTGATAATGTTGTTCTAGCACATGAGTTCATTCATCTTCTTAAAAATAAAAGACGTGGAAAACAAAAATATATGGCCCTTAAGCTAAATATGGCTAAGGCTTATGATCGAGTTGAGTGGGTTATATTCAAAAACTACTTGTTAAAATGGGTTTTCATGAGACTTTTATTAACTGGATTATACAATGCATCACTACCCCCAACGTATAATTTTAATATTAATGGGGACATAGCGGGAGAAGTGAAACCTACTAGAGGATTAAGGCAAGGAGATCCACTTTCTCCATATCTCTTCCTGTTATGTGTTGAAGGTCTTTCCAGACTCTTAAATCAAGCGGAATTATGTGGGGATATACAAGGTTTAAGCTTAAGTAGAGGGGGGCCTACGATTAATCATTTATTTTTTGCTGATGACTCCTTTATCTTTTGTAATGCTAATATTCAGAACGCTCAAAAAAAAATTGAAATGTTAAAAATTTATGAAAAGTGCTCGGGACAAAAGGTGAACTTCACTAAATCTGCTATTTCTATAGTAAAAATTGTTCTGATATTGAAAAAGATAGTACTAGTGAAGTGTTAGGACAACTACAAAGGAATAACTTAGGATTATATTTAGGGCTGCCTGCGGTAGTTGGAAGATCAAAGAAAAAAATGCTAAAGTATATTAAAGATAGGGTGAAATCCAAAATAAAAGGGTGAAAAAATAACTTCTTAAGTCCGACAGGAAAAGAAGTGATGCTTAAATCTGTTTTATCTGCTATTCCATCTTATGCGTTATCATGTTTTCAATTTCCGGATTTCTTAAGTAAAGAGATTACGACTATCTTCTCTAATTTCTGGTGGGGGCATGATAAGGATAAAAGGAAGATGCATTTTGAAAAAATGGGAGACTCTATGTTCAGCAAACTCTAAAGGAGGCATAGGCTTTAGAGAGTTAAAGTCTTTTAATCGAGCGTTGTTGGCAAAGCTTGCTTGTTCAATTTTGACCCAAGAAGATTCATTACTTTTTAAAATCCTGAAGAGTAAATATTTTCCACATACTTCTTTCCTTAAAGCCTCTTGTTCATATACTAGTTCTTGGATATGGAAAAGCATTATTTGGGGTAGAGATCTTTTACAAAAGGGCATTAGATGGAAGGTAGGCTCTGGAGAAAGTATTAAAGTGTGGACAGACCCGTGGATTCCTAACTCTAGTGGATTTAAACCTAGTCTGATGCATGCTCCAATATATGTCGGGTTGAGAGTGAATGATCTAATAGAGGAAAGTACCCATAAATGGAAATTGGATGATCTTCAGAATTGTTTTTGCCCAAATGACTTCCATACAATAGTCTCTACACTTATTTCAACCACAGGCTCATCAGATAAGATTATTTGGCACCATACCAAGTCTAGAAAGTATGAGGTTAAATCAGGATACCACTTAGCTAGGGAAATGATTAGATGTGAACAAGTGAGTAATGAGAGAGCCCAATCTAGTAATCAGTCTTTCTCAAAAGAATTCTGAAATTTTTTATGGTCTATGAATATTAAAAACAAGTATAAGCACTTTATTTGAAAATGTATTTTGAATGTGTTACCGGTCAACCACATGATTTCGGAGAATGAGGCATATTTGTGGAGTATGTAAGGGTTATGGACTTGAAAGTGAAACGATTGATCACATATTGTTTAGGTGTCCTAGTGCTCAATTAGTTTGGAAAATTTTCCCCATTAATTGGCCTAGTTTAGAAAATATTGTGGATTTTGCTGGATGGTGGAATGATCTTTTTACTAATGCTAAAAAATACCCTGATTTTATTGAGCTTATGAAATTAAGTATTTCTATTATGTGGCAAATTTGGAAGGCTAGAAATTCGAAGAGTTTTAATGGAGAAATTTCTGATCCTAATGATATTATTAACAAAGCTCTTTTTGATTTCCATGAATATGAAAGCAATTTGATTCCTCCATTTTCCCCTACAGTTATACCTGCTTGTAATGATGATAGAAATATAACTATGGCACAAGATGGTATTGTCGTGTTTGCAGATGCTAGTGTACATAAGGAAAAGAAGACGACAAGCATTGGTGTGGTGGCTATGGATAGCTATGGTAACCTGCTTCACGCCTTTGGTACCCCAATTCAATATGTTGGGAAAGCCATCACTGCTGAAGCAATTGCAATTCGTATGACGCTGGAGAATGCTAGAGAAAAGGGATGGACAAAGGTGCAAATCTTATCAGATACAAAAAATGTGGTGGATATGGTACTACAAAGAACTATAGTCTCATGGGAGATAGAGACTACTTGTGAAGATATTTAGAACCTTATGAAGTGCTTTGAAGTGGTCAATGTAATGCATATTCCAAGGTCTTGGAATTTAGTAGCACATAATTTAGCAAAATTTTCTATTGTGTTAGTACGCAAAGTTGTTTGACTTTCTACTTTCCCTAGATGGATTGTAAGTGATGCTATTGCATCTTTTAACTCTTTGAACCTTTTTATGCATTAATATAACTAGCGTGTTGGTTGTAAAAAAAATTATATACTTGTTTAGAGGATTGAAGGATGACAATATATACATAAAATATTTAAAAAATACGTCTAAGTACATAAAAGAAAGACTTGAAAATTAAAATATTCCTTATCTTCATATACTTCTTTTTTGTTACATGTTAGTTAATTTACAAATCAATATGATAAAGCAAAGAAAAAATATATAATCTTAGATAATTATTAATATTATTAAAAGTAACTTGAAAACTCATATGAAAATTAATTATTTTCTAATGATACAAGCTCATATGCTAATCAACAAAAAGGCAAGTTAAAAATTCATGAAGGTATGTGATTGAAGAAAACCTTTTTTGATAACGAAAGAATTGTATATCTTTCCCTCGTGAATTTATTAGACTATTATCATCTAGATTTTTATTTATTTTTTTATTTCATTTTTAATATGAAAATATGAGAAATAAAAGGAAAAAAGTGTAAATAAAAAAAGTTTTCAAAAAATAATGAACAAAATTCAAGTTATATTTATTAGGATGGCGAGACAAGATGCTACATGCATTATGCAATTGGGTCCCATAAATTTGCTAACGTTATAGGCATTTTCGTTCCAATAGAATAATAAAGGTTAAATGTAAATTATTTTTGAAAATAAAGTTGTTGAAATAAAAAAAAATAAAAAAATAAAAAAAATTCACGTGTAAAAAAGATTAAATATGTTCCTAAATTTACGAGAAGGATTAAATATACTTTTGCATTTTGTAAGAATAATCAAATATACCTCTATATTTAGTTTTTATATTTAATAAACAATTATCTTTTTTACTTCAGCTAAATGTGAAAGAAAATATCAGAGCTATTTATATAATAATATGGATATAAATTTTTTAATGGATGATATATTTACTTTAAATCATTCAGTTGAAAGTATATCTGGACCTCTCCATGTAACCACTAATAATATAGTCTGGACCTGGCCACTTGAATATTAAGAGAGAAAATAAAAAATATACAGAGAATTCTCATACTACACATGTGATTTTTGTAGTAAATATTTAAAGAAAAAATAGTGCTTTATAAATACTTAATTTATGTGTTGAAAGATATGCATTATTTTAAAATTGTGTGTTCAATGAAGTGATTTTTATAGTTCTTACTCTTGATATTTATGATCGTTTGTTATTTATTATGTTTTGAGTGTACTACTATTTTATTATTTTGGTTTTTTTTTATGGGCTTTACACAATTTTCTTTTATTAATTGTTATATTTTTTTACGGAAAAGGGCTTAAAATACCCTTTAACTATGCGAATTGATACAAAATTACCCTTCTTCTACCTTTCGGGCCTAGAAATGCCCTTGATGTCAACCTTTTGACTCTATTTTGCCCCTCATCTTTAACAGCCTAAATAATAACCTCAATTAGCAAATTCATTTATGACGTGTCGCTATCCTATTGGCTATCCTATTCGCTACCCAAAAGCCCCACCCGTAATCCAGATTTTTAACCCAAATTCAACACTAAAATTCGAAAATAATAATAGATAAATGTACAATCTCTTGCGACTTTTTCTGTCTTCAACCTTTACCGGAGTTTAAGCTGCACCTCGTTAACTCTCTTTCAGCTAGTTGTCGGTCCAAGCTGGTTATGATATGTCCAATACTGAAGAAATTCGATCAAGTACTGCCTCTGTTATGATACTCATTTCATTATAGTCTGTTTGAAAAAATATGACACTGGAAAATTTTAACTTTAAACTTTTTAGTTATCCTTTTCTATGGATATGAAAATGGGCAGGAGCCGGCCAATAATTCCATATGTGCCGCTAATGCCAGGTCCAGCAATGCAGAATGTAGCTGCAGCAGCACAAATGGCTCCTCAATATCCTCTTCCGACTTATCATTTGCCATCATTTCCAGCACCTGATCCATCCAGAATACCAGTTGCGAATCAGCCAGATCATCCGAGGCTAAACTCACATGTTGGACATAATATTAGTCAGCCAAGACTTCCGAATTTTAGTGTTGAATTTGGGTTAACAGATCTGGGTTACGGGCAGGGCTTTTGGGTGGATATTTGTTTTTTTTTTAATTAGTTTAATTAATTATTAGGATAGCGACACGTCATAAATGAATTTGCTAATTGAGGTTATTATTTAGGCTGTTAAAGATGAGGGGCAAAATAGAGCCAAAAGGTTGACGTCAAGGGCATTTTAGGCACGAAATGTAGAAGAAGGGTAATTTTGTACCAATTTACATAGTTGAGGGGTATTTTAGGCCATTTTCCGTATTTTTTACATTATTTTTTTTGCTTAAATTTGTTATATTTAAGTCTATAAATTTTCAGAAATAATCTCTTCATTTTTACACGATACTGATAAAGTTTGTGTTCGCCATCCTCCCAAGTTTCATCTTTAAAATTTAAGGAAATATGTTAATTGTTATTATTGTTATCGTATTCAAGGAAGAAATATAAAAATAAGAGTAACAATTTCACTCAAAAGCAACAATATTACGATTTTAATGCATGGCAATAAATACTCTAATCAGTCATCTATCAATTTTTTTACTTTGTTTCCACCTACTTTATCGACAGTGGCGAAAAAGTTGAAATGAACAAAGGAGGACGGTGCCATTTTTCTTAAATTAATTAATAATTCTAATTTCCGACAGTAGACTATTTTTTAAACTTTGTCGTAAAGAGAAGAGATAAATATCGAAAACGTCCTTAAATTTAATATAAATTATTAATTTCGTTCTTAAATTATTAATAATTTTAAAAATACTCATTTACTTGACTAACTAAATTTAGATACAACTCTGATATGCAACATGATATAGCAGGTAGTGTCAAATCTTGTAGGAGCATGCGACTCTTAATAAAAAGTCGAGAAAAGTGTTAAAAACACTCCTAAATTTGACGAAAATTTAGGATGTTTTTCATTCATATTACAAGATCAAAACTGTATTTAAGTTTAATTAATCAAGTAAATAAATATTTTTAAAGCTGCCAATAATTTAAGGATAAATTAATCATCTATACCGAATTTAGAATATTTTTAATACTTTTTCCAAAATGTGTGGAGGCTTACGGCTTATTTATTCCTAGAAAGGTAATTAGTGCTGGAATCCCTTAACTTTGCTTACGGTTTATTTATTTTATTCCTACAAAGATTGGAATTTTCACTTTTGGGGTTTTCTACTTTTCCTATTATTGCTGACACCAACAGCATATATTTCTAACTCCTAGTTTCTTTGGATTAAATATTACACACCTACCAACTAAGTCCTAACACGTAAAATCTACATATATTTCTTTTTTGTTTAAAAAAGAATGATCTAGTTCGACTTGACATGCAGTTTAAAAAAATAAAATAAAAAACTTTTTTTTGTCATTCTAAATTAAAGTTATGTCAAATGTATTAAAATGTTCTTTAATTTTGTGGTCTTAAAAATGCCACATAAAAAGTTGAAATTAAAATATTGCAAGAAAAGGAAAATAATAATATATTTTTAAATAAACGAAAAAGAAAAAGAAGTGATTTTTTTCAACTTTAATAAGCTTGAAGGTCTGATTCATTATATATGTATATCTATTATATATATATGTTATATGTATATCATGAAAAAGCTTCCTTTTGGTAATTCTTAACCTTTCACTAACCTTAGAAGCCAGATAATGGATTTATTGGTCTTGTAATAAGGTGCTAAAAAGAGGCAATTAATCATCTATGAGACACAACTACTCAATAAAGTGGGACAAGACATTCTTCATGCCCTCTTACTTCGAATTAAAGAGCTAAGAAGATGCTGGATGTCATGACAAACTTAAGTGTTTTTTTTAATACTCATTATGTCTTTACAACATTAATTTTCAATACTAAAATTTGTGGTTTTTCCATACCATTAATTAGCACCAAAGAGAGAAACATGTGACATTTAGTATATCAATAATATTAATGTATGATGACACAGAGAGCAGCATGAGTTTATCTATTTTTTCTTTATAATGGAGCAGTTTCGAGTAGCCGTCTACAAAATTAAAGAGTATATTCTTCAACTATTCTAGTTAATTCACAAAATATTTTCTGTTTAAAAGGCTTTGATGAAAGAATATCATACTTGTCCAAATTTCAAGATACCCTTTAGGATTGAAAAGGGGCATTTTTGGAGCATGACCAGAGTACAAATGATTCTCAGACTTTGGTAAAGAAGCGACTCTTTTAAGTCTAATAAGAAGTGAATTTCTCCGCCCTCGATGATACAAGTATACATACTGGAGTCATATGAGATTTTAATAACAAGCAACAAAACAGCCAACATAGGGTTTGTGGTATAGTGATGGAATTGCTTCACCCTTAACCAGAGGTTTTGTATTCGAGTCTTGAGTATGAGAAAATCTTATTGGGAGTGGCACCCTCAAATGGACCCTGCATTGCACAATAAAGATTTAACCGGAGCTCCAATATGGATACCAAACACCAAATGAAAAATCAAAAAAAAAAAAAAAACAAACAAATAACAAAGATTAAATGTGTTTAAAAAATATACCAAAGAAAAAGCCTACAGCCATCGCCGACGTTCTCTCTTGAAAACCACCATGACCACGACGGTCGTTGGCCAACCTCTGATGGAGGCAGGTCAACAGACTTATGCTAGCTTGTTTAGGTCGACAGTAGGGGAAATGAAATCGTTACCATTAAAACCTATATTGTACCTACACGGAGAACCAAGAGTCATATGGGATCAATCTGAGATAGAACATATGATAATCAATGAGGATCTTCAATATGCAGTGGTTGGAAAATTTTCGTATGGATGACCGGACATTCAAGAGCTACGTAGACTAATTCCCAAGCAATGTGGGCTGAAGGGGAAGTGCAACATTGGCTTGCTGACCAATAGATATGTGCTAATCCGGGCTACCCTTCTGGAAGACTATGTCAATCTTTTGTCGAAACCGGTGTTCTATATTACCCAACAAAATTGGTCATATCTAATGAGGACATTGAAGTGGGATCCGGTATTCGATCTGGAGGAAGAGACATCAAAGGCAATAGCATGGATATCTTTTCCTTCTCTACCCCCTAATTTCTTTGGGAAGGAGACTGTATTCTCATTGGCTACCGCAGTTGGAAAACCTCTACAGGTAGATATGGCAACCAAAAATTAAACTAGACCTAGTTGTGCTAGGGTGAAGGTAGAGGTGAATCTACTCAAAGAATTTCTAAAGAGAATTAACATTGGTATGAAAAAATCCAATGGAGAAGTGGATTAAAATAAAAATGTGATTACATGCTCAAGTACAGTAAAACATGCATGATACAGGGGTATGATGAACAACAGTGTTATGTAAAACGTCCGGATCTACACCCAGCCAGGAAAAAGGACGCGATGATTAAAGGAGATGGACACGCTGATAAGAAGAAGCAGGGACATGGGGGAATGGAACAAAAGAAAGACATCGGAGCAGACACATAAGTGAAGGAAGACAAAGGAAATGAAGGAAATAAGGACAAGAGAAGGGAAGAAGAAAACAATAAGAAGAGATCCCATGAAGGGAAACAAAATAAAGAGGGGCCAAATAAGAATAATCCAAAACAGGTCTGGAATAAGGTGGGAATCATCACCACAAATAAGTTTGAGGCTCTGAATGCGACTGAGAGGAGTGATCAACTTCAGCAAGGGAAATTGGGGAACATAGAGGAACAAGGTATAACCACAAGGCAATGGGTGGAAGATACATTTTCAACACTGAGAAACTCATCATAGAAGGAGAAGATTAACAAGGAAGGGGGAGATATCAAATCAAAAAATGATAAAAAGGTAGAAAGAAGGGAAGAAAATTTGACAGAGATAGGTAGTCAAGTGGAAGATACACCTGAAGGTCATATAGGGACACATACAGAATAATTTGAAGACAAGGAGGAAGGATGGCAGACTCCTTCAGGTTTGCAGCTAGTTGTAGCTCCAATACAACTAGCTTCAGCCTTGAGAGAACTCTCGGAGGAGAAACTTAAAAGCATGCAGGAGATAGAAGAAGATAAAAAGATGGAAGAAAATACTCAACACGTTTGCAGGGCTGGAGATCTATCGTCAAGGCATATGAATAGTCTGAAGAAGGGCATCAAGAAAGGCAAGGCAATAATACCTTTGCAGGTCAGAAGAAGGAGTAATAAGGAAAGGACCATAGTGATTAATCAATGATTGACAAACTAATATTTTAGAATATAAGGTCAGTTAACACTCAGAAATCTTTTGAGCGTTTGATAGACCTTAATAGAAGACATCACTATAAATACATAGTAATCTTGGAACCTTTTAGGGATTCAAGTGAGTTTGAACAATATCGAAGGAAGCTAGGACACAAAAATGTCTTAGTGAATAGGGCAGGAAAATATGGATTTTTTGGGATGAAGATTATGAAGGTCAGATTATTTTAGATTCTTCTCAACAACTGACGATCAAACTATCTAGATACAACACTAGCGTATTGGTGTCAACAGTCTATGCTAAGTGTAGTATGGATGAGAGAGTTGAACTCTAGGAAGATATAAAATATGTAGCAGAAGAGACAACCACCCCATGGGTAGTAGGATGAAACTTTAATGTGATTCTTAAAGGAGAAGAAAAACTGGGATGGGTAGCTTTTACCCAATCTAAAGCAAATGAATTCGCGCACTGTATTAACAATTGTGCTATTTCAGAGCTAAAATTCTCAAGGAGTAGGTTCACTTGGTGGAATGGCAGAGTAGAGAAGGAGTGTACATTCAAGAGACTGGACAGGATCCTAGTAAATCAGTAATTTATAGACTTATACCCATCTAGTGAAATTCATCACCTTGTGAGACAGGGGTCAGATCACGCTCCACTACATATGATTTGTAACACTGCAGAGGAACCACGCATCAAACCTTTCAGATTTCAAAATTTTGGACTAAACATAAAGGTTTTGATGAAGTGGTTAAAAAACATTGGAGGATGAACAGACAAGAGAGCCCCTTTATAGTTTTTCAGGATAAATTGAAAACACAAAGAAGGCCTTGTCACAGTGGAGTAAAGACACGTTTGGTGATGTGTTTTAGAGGATTGAAACATCGGAGGACCTGATCAAGGTAAAATAAGTGCAGCTAGAAACCCATCCAACCCCGACTAATAGATGTGAGTTGAGTAAGGCAGAAGCAGAGTTGAGGAAGTACCTAGTAATTGAGGAGGAGTATTGGAGACAAAAAGCTGGTATGAAATGGATTAAAGAAGAGGATAGCAATACAAAGTTCTTCCACTCTTATGTAAGAGGAAAAAGGAAGGATTGCACCTATCTCGGATAAAAGATATCAGAATAAATGAAGTAATTACTAATGAACAAATGGGAGAAGCAGCTATTGAATACTTTCAAGATCAATTTTCAGAGGAGAACAGAAACCTGGACTTTAATATGCTTCAAATATTCTGAAGTTAATCAGTGATACACAGAATGCAAAGATGATCAAGCTTCCAAGCATAAAAGAAGTGAAAGAAGTGGTTTTCACCTTGAATGGAGATAGTGTGAGCGGACTAGATGGCTTTTCAGGAAGGTTTTTTCAACACTGCTGGGAAGTCATAATAGAAGATCTTACAAGACTGGTAAAAGCTTTTTGATGTGGGCAGGAGTTTCCTAAATTTATTACACATACTAATCTTGTTGTGATTCCAAAAATGGAGAATGTGCAAGAATTCAAAGATTTGAGACTTATCAGCCTGAGCAACTTTACAAACAAGGTGATTTCAAGAGTGCTTCATGAAAGGGTAGTAGGAGTACTACCCAATATCATCTCTCCTAACCAATCCAAATTTGTAAAAGGAAGAGGCATTGCAGAGAATGTTTTACTGGCACAGGAAATTATTAAGGACATGCACTTGCGAAACAAAGAAACTAATGCTGTAGTAAAGCTAGATATGACTAAGGCATATCATAGAGTTGCTTGGATATTCTTGACCAAAGTATTGAGGAAGTTTGGATTTTCAGAGGTAATCGTACACATGGTTTGGAGGTTGATTTAAGCTAATTGGTACTCAGTACTGATTAATGGACATGCACAGATTTTCTTCCACTCTACTAGAGGACTAAAGCAAGGTGACCCTCTGTCACCAACTTTGTTCATCATTGCGGCAGAAGTGCTTTCTAGAAGCTTTAATTACCTCAATGATCAAGATTCATTTAAAGGCTTTGGGATGTCAAAATGGAGCCCCAAAATAAATCATCATTTAGCTTATGCAGATGACACCATTTTATTTGAATTTGGGGATAGACACTCAGTGATTTAAATGATGAAGGTCTTGAGGAATTATGAAAGAGTGTTAGGACAAATGATCAACAAGGAAAAGAGCTTCTTCTACCTACATGAGAAAACCCCTTTGGTAATAACAATAAGCCTGAGAAAGCTTACTGTATCAGACTTGGAAACTTTCCCTTCACCTACCTGGGTTGTCCTATTTATTATAGAAGGAAGAATAAAAGCTACTTTGAAGAATTACTCGATGATTGCTGCTAGAGTGTTCTCGAATAGATTCTTGTATTTTGGTGGAAAAATCATATTGATAAATCATGTATTCCAATCCATGCCTATATACATGATATCAGCTATGAACCCACCAAAAAGTGTGCTAAATCAAATCCATTAGATATTTGCTAAATTCTTTTGGAGAAGCTATGCTGGAGTTAGAGGCAAACATTAGGTGGTTTGGCTGGAGATGTGCTATCCTAAGAGAGAAGGGGGACTATGTGTTCAGTCTCTATTTGATATATCTGAGGCTCTGTTTGCTAAACTATGATGAAATTTTAGAACTAAAATATCCATGCGGAGAACATTCATGTGGAATAAATACTGTAAAAAAAGACCACCCTATAACTGCTCAGAACACATGTGTATCACAGATTTGGAGAAAAATGATGAAAGTAAGGAAAGAGGTGGAGCATGAGATATGGTAGAAACAGAAGTAAGGAAGTGCTAGTTTTTGGATGTACAATTGGACAAAACAAGGAACTCTATACTACATAGAATCCTAAGGAGTAGAAGAAGAAGTGAAGGTTAAGGAAATGATTCAGAATGGGCAGTGGACATATAAAGATTACGCCATCTTATTTCTCAGGAACAGTGGAGTATATACTCGAGAGCATTAGTCCTAGCAGGATGAGAAAGACAAGGCATGGTGGATGGAAAACTCTCAAGGAGAGTTCACTGTCAAATCAGCCTAACAATTAATGAGGAAAAAAAGAGGCAAAGGAGTGGATGAATAACATTTGGATAAAGGGGATCCCGTTTAAAATCTCATTCTTTCTGTGGAGGGTATGGAAAAAGATATTACCTACAGGTGATGTCCTCAAGAAAATGAGAGTGAATGTGGTGTCCAAATGTTATTAATGTGATAAGGGAGAGGAGGAAGAAATACAACACCTTTTTTTAATAGCTCCCATAGCTCAAAAGCTATGAAAGCATTTTGCTTCTTGTGCAAGTATTAGCATTGAAGGATCACATTTGCAACAACTTATTACTACATGGTGGGACTGGCCAGGACAGTATAAGTTGAGGCAAATATTAAAGAAATACCAGCAATCATTATGTGGGAGATATGAAAGAGAAAGAATGTTAGAAGGCATGGAAAGGAGGTAACATATGCTAGGATGGTGGGGCAATGTCAACATACAATTCAAATGTTGCTGAAAGTGAAGTATCCATGGTTACTGGCAGGAGATGATCATCACACTAAGCATATATAAGCCAATACTACACTATAGAGTAGTACAGTAGGAGCTATCAGACATAGAGTGGATAAAATGTAATACAGATGGTGCATGTAGGGGAAATCCTGGGCAAAGCTCATATGGATTCAGCATAAGAAATAACACAGGAGATCTTATATATGCTGAAGCACAAATCATAGGGGAAGCTATAAATATGGAAGCTGAAATAATGGGTGTATGGAAGGTGATGCTATAATGTAAGACACAAAGCTTCGAGAAGATTATATTGGAAATAAACTCATTGAATCTCAAAAACATATTAATAAAGCAGTGAAAAATTCCTTGGTCACATGCAGAAAAAATAGAGGAGATACAACAGTACATAGTAAGGAAACAAGTTCAGATCAAACATATATTTAGAGAGGCCAATCAGTTAGCTGACTACTTGGCAAACATGATATTAAATCAAGCAGGGAGGGCTTAAACACAAATTTTTTATGATCTACCAAGCAGAGGGAGAAGAATCATTAACACAGTTAAGTATCAGATTACATCATTGCGAATTAAAATAAGAATGATTGGTCCAACATGCTAAGACAGTGCATGTACAAATCAGAAAAACACAGCTATGATATTTACAAATTAAAGTTTTGCCTTTCGAGAGGCGATCTAGTTGTGTCTAAGCTTACTGCCTAAGCTACTTCAGCTTACAAAAAAGGACCAGCCAAAAGGGAGGGGAGGGGTCTTAAATCAAGTCAAGAAGGTTGATATACTTCAAGCCTCCAAGAGGAGATTCATGGTTTAATCCCAACAAAAAGTTCATCTTGAACTCAAAACACCTCCACCGGATTTCACATCTGCAAAAGAGAAATAGTAAGGTTAGCAGAAGTTTAGAGGGAGTCAAAAATAAGATCAACTTACCTTTGTGAGCTGATATGTCTCCTTCTTTTTCATGGATGAAGAATATTAATGACCCAGAGATAAAGCACAAGCAAAGCAAGGGAGAAGGGGACCAAAAACGTGGGAGCAACAGAGTACAGGAGCGGGAGAGTAGTATAGCTTTCTTTAGGAAATCATATATTTAGGAAAATGGCAATATTGATCTTCCCAATACAAAATTGTCCTTTATTTCCTTTTTTGGACTATCTGGCATTTGTTTAAATTGAGCTAATTACTAGCCTGGATGTGTATGATAATACTTATGAGAAATAACGGGCCTTTGGTTCAAATTTAAAAAAATAATAATAATAACAAAGATTAACGGTAGGAAAAAAAGGAAAAAATGAAAACAATCAACAAATTTTACCAACCAGTGGTGTAGCTATGTTATAGTCAGGGTGTCCAACCCTTCGTCAAAAAATAATACCGTATATATAAGTAAAATAATACACGAAGTGATTAAATAACATATTATGGACATCCTTGACAGAACAAGGTGTTGTAGCCTAGTGATTTTGGATGCCTTGAAAGAGCAAGTGCTTAGGGTGCTCATATGTTCGAATCTCACTAGCAATAATTTTTATTCTTTTCACTTTTTAGACACCCTTCATGAAATTTCTGTCCCCACCATTGTTACCAACCAGGCGGATTTAGAGGGTCTGTTGTATAGGCGAACTTAGTAATTTTTGTGCAAGGTTTATATAATGTACCTATTAATATTTACTTGTTAAGTTGCTTATTATTATTTTGAAATTATTATAGGTCTTCATATACTTTAAATTATGAATTTTATGGCACATTTAGGAGATAGCCCACCTTAACCAAGGAAAATAGGTACATTATATGCCACAAAATACATTCAAGCAAATAAATTTGCAAGTAATCTATTGCGATTCAATAATCAAGGTTTTAATGACATTTATTTTAACCCATCGATGGATGATCTGGTGTATATTTACACATTCAAACATCATATTTTATCTTAATTTAATTAAATTTCAAGTATAAAGTCACATATATCCATGTGTGTTGTGTTTAATTATTGTGATGAACTAATATATATATATATATATATATATATACTGATTTCACGCCTAAAAAACAAAAAAATTTGACCCAAAAAATGAATTGAAACTCAAAGTAAAGTATCCCAGACTAAAATGAAGACAAGTTTGCATGAAGAAGGTGGTCCTCGGTGTGATGCACGCATCTCATGTTGGCCCATGTGCTTCACCTGCTGAAAAACTTATTTTTGCGGCTAAAAATTTCTATGATGGACGTGCAACGCACTGAAAAGCAGAAAGAAGTCCACGATGGCCCTCGCAGTGCAAACCTCTTGCTATGCAATGGAATCTGCGCTACACACTAGTGTTCTATAGAATTGGAGTTGACAAAGTCAAAGCAGAGTCCCATTAGGATTATTTCTTTTCACTATTATTATAAATAGACTACATAGACAACATTTTAAGGGTTACGAACTTTCAATAGAAAATAAGTTTCATTGTTCATTGCTACAAATGACTCCCTAATAATTTTTAGGATTAGTTTATTATTTTCATAGATTATTGTGGTACAAACAAGAGATTCTTGCCAGAATTGCATTAATTCAAAATAAATATCTTAATGTTCTTTAGTTGTTATAATTACTTTCATCTCTCACAACTAGTTATGACTAGGATTATGGAACCTAAAATAGGGATAAGGATAATGGATTCTACACATTATAATCTCCGCATGAAGATTTGGTTTTTGTGCATCAAGATTTTTTCATAAGGAATATTGTCCTTTTAATGGTTGCAATTATTAAGTACTAGCCCATATTATGACTTGCTTGACAAAAGAAGTTAAGATTAGGAAAAATGATCATTAATTGGGATTTTGGGCTACCAATCCATATCTAATAGTTTGTGCTAGAGATAGAATAGTTAACTTGAAACATATAATGATGAACAAAATAAATGAACATCCAAATATGGACTTAGCGGTCAGTCGAGGGGCGAAGCTACACTATATCATGATTGGTCAGTTGAATACCCTTCGTTGTCAACACCCTTTATTACTTTCTATTTTTTCTCTCTAAATATTAGTCTTTAATATATTATTAAAGAAGTAAATTAGAAATATTTTACCCATATATTTTTTGAAATTTCAAATTGCAGCTCAATGTCACAATTGATTGAGATATATGGTATATCTTTCTTTTTGAAATTCAAAATTTTAGTAATTATGATTACACAAATTGAAGTCAGAAAGAAAAAATAACAAAATTAAATACATAACTAATTAATATTACCATGATTCAAACTGTTGTGATTGACACCCACACTAATCTCCGGGTAAGTGATAAATACTTAATGACCTAAATCACGCATTCATCTAATAATATATGTAGTCAAAAAGCGGATGCACATCATTAATAAGTCTAAGTCTGAAAATAGAAAACAATAATGCGGAAGTTTAAACTATTACAACTTCAGAATTCGAAAGTCGTCGTACTAAGACATCTAACTAACAAGTCCAAGTTATACTAGTAATAATAAATAAGGAGCATCAATGTCTGGGAGGAAAGACATCAAAAGATAAGAAGATCGGCGGTAGCTCAAACAAATGTAACTTATCTTTTGATATGGAAATTACTCTTCTAAATGCGAGGTCTGATAGATACTTTTGAATCACGATCTTCACTCAAAAGAAAGTGCAAAAAAAGCATCAGTACAAATATTTTTTATCGATAGAAATAATAGACCGATTATGACTAATAACAAATATATAATCAATAGTTATATAACACATAGACAGGCATTGCATATAGTCTAACTCCTAACCACATTCATGAACACATAACTAACTCCATTGTCAATCTAACTCATTAGGTAATTCAAAATATGCTTGTCAAATATACAAGAAGTCAATTTAACACATCAAACACTTATTCAAGGTATAAACAAATCAAATAAAAATTATACCTATCTTGATTTTGCAGTTGCATAATCACTGCACCAATCAAGAATCGATACACATGTCTCTCAAATCATCAGTCTCATCTATACACACATGTTAAAGGGCCTTATGTTTTGGTCATCTAGTTATGACATGCATGGTACCCTAGGTGTTCATGTATTGTATCAATATAGTACTCGATCCTACTCAATCGCTTGTTCGTAGGCTCACATCATCCACACAACTATTCGTTCATAGTCTCACATTGGACTCGAACCACTCATCATTTGAATAGTAATAATATAATCACTACCTTTACACATCTCATTATTCCATCCTTTTCAATTTTCTCTCGAGATAACATATAAATCATACATAGCCATAATGTCCTCATTTAATGCATCATCACATCATAGAGTATTTACAAGTTTATAAACTATAACATTAATGATTACACCAATTCAACAATTTGCATGTGAACTATAACTGGCAACACTCAGGTTCATCAAACAATCAATAACTATGTTCAAATGCCAAGTCAACATGCAATACAACTCACATTACATATTTGTAACTCCAAATAAATCGTAATCCTAAATTATTGAAGTCTTCCCTTTTCTCAGCGACTAAGAATTCTCAAAGTCTAAAAAAAAAGTATAAGGTCACTTTAATACCCTACTTTATTCAAACTAAGGTCGGGGTGTTCAAACCTTTCTAATTCTATCTTTATAGAAGGTCTAACGTATAATAAACGGGGTATTTTATCAAATCGGAGGTTTTCATAATCAATTCAATCTCATAAAGTTTTTTTTTAATCCCATTAGCCTCTCTTGAACAAATTACATGTTCAAGAACCCATTTTTATGGGGTTTCAAGATTCCCCAATACTAAAAGTATAGCTTAGATTTACAATTTTATGCTAGAAGATCAAGTTCAATGTAGAAGAATGAAAAACATACATAATTACAATAATTAAACATTCTGTCCTGGCAATATTATCCTAAGTTTTTTTAGCTCACAAAGTTCTACCAAGAACTAACTCTTCGTTTCTATGAAGAAAACAGAAATTGGAAGGAAAAATGGATAAAATTTACTAACCTCAAGAATAAAATAGTCCTAAACCTTTAAAAAGTCGCCCTAAATATTCTCTGATCGAGATGAAAAGTTATGAGCAAGATTTGGGGGAAAAACTAACTTAAACACGAAATAATAAAATAAAACTCGACTTTCACTATAGTGAAGAGCGCTATACTATAGCGAAGCCTTCGCTATAGAGAGTCTCCCTTCGCTAAAGCGAATGAGGCCTTCACTATAATGAAGGTTGACAAATTTTTCTCACTCGTTCATTTTTCAATTTTGTCAATACTCACCCCATGGGGACATATGCAAGGACATTATAGTCTTAAACAACAATAATGACCAAAAAGATCGTTACAATTATTTATATAGTTAAACTTATATAATTTTGTATTAAAATATGAATTTCAAATTTAGTGTTTGAATATGCTCTAAGGATAAATTATGAAGAAAAATTGTAAAACTAAACATTATGTAGTTTGATTTAATTGGTGCAGCCGTTCATTGAGTTGTTTTTTTAATTATATAAGTTTAAACACCCTTAATTGAATTCCTGACTCCATTACCACTCTACCCTAAGCAAGGAAGATAAATACATTTTGTCACACAATACATTCAAACAAATGTAACCTGGTTGGGAGAGCATCTTGTCTAACTTTTGGTTGTTTGCCTTTTATTTATTTGTTTTTGAGTTGTAACCTATTTTGCTAGTGATTAGCATTTGAGTAGGTAAAGAATCTGGTGAGTTGTTTTACTTTCTTGACCTAGATTATTCAATCTTGAAAGTGTTAGCTATAAACTGAGTTGATGCTAAAGGTTGAGATACTAGAGTGAATTCTTTTTGTAATTGATTGTAACATAAAATTGCTTTGTTGTTTAGTGAAGTTTTGAGATAAATCCTACACATAGTTTTTACTTACTTTAGCAAGAAGATTGTCCATATAAAATTGTTGTGTTATTTACTTTGTTATTTGTGCAATTGTATTTGTGGAATCTCTAATTGAAAAATCTGATTTTTTTAATAAGTCAAAAAATCGACCACCCACAATTCATCCCCTCTTGTGTATAGTGATCCCTGAAATACATAAATGATGTCAACTCTTTAGCCTCACTAGATAGAAAAAAGAATTTGGCGTACACATCATCCAAAATTCTTCAAATCCCACGGAATTACACTAGTTGATGTTTTGTTAGTATCAAATCACATATAGTGGCACCAACAATTGCACAAGGAAATTCAAACTTGCACACCACCAATGAAGGGCTTAATATATCCTTCGTTACAAATGTGACTCACATATACCCCCTAATATTATACAAATGACTCACACATACTCTTTTCCTATAACGAAAGTGGAAAAAAAATAATCTTATTTTAAAATTTTTTATAAAATATATTAATTCATATAGAGGTATATTTGATCCTTCTCACACATATATTATTTTTTAAAACTCTTTAATTCAATAGCCAATTTGGATCTATTACTTTTTTATGGTCAAATTTATTTATTTTTCACTAATTTTCTTGTATAATAATTTATCATAGATACCATGCCACCAAAAAAAAATTACAGATACAAAATAAATTACAATACAATTGCAAAAAATAGTTTTAAATTTTTTTTCTTTTTCCAGTCACACTTCTTTCTTTTTATTTCTTATTTTTTTACACTACAGAAAAAATTATTTAAAAAAACAAAATAACAATAAGAAACTCAAATAATGATAATTATAGAAGTCAAAAAATAATTTATGTGTTAGAAAGATCAAATGTACCCATAAACTTTGCTAGAAGGAACATATATACCCCTACATGAATTTTTTTTCAAATTAAAAATTTAAAAACAATTATTTAAAATTAATTTTTTTTTCACTTTCTTTAGATGAAAATGGTATATGCAAGTCATTTTAGGGTATATGCAAGTCACCTTTTGTAACGGTAGGGGCATACGTGAGTCACTTTTGTAATAGTAAGAGTATGTATGAGTCACTTTTGTAACGAGGGTATATCAACTCTAAATGACAAAGTTAAAGCGTATATCAGACCCCTTTCCCTATATGACAAGGGAATTGACAACCTCTTATCTTTTTGAGGGGCACACTATAAAACTCGATCCTACACAATAACTCATAAACTACACAAAGAGAGATGACTCGCACTAGACAAGCCCCATGCAATGAACTCAACCCATAAGGCCACCTCCTAGCAAAACCATCTGATCCACCCCGTAGTGTTCAATGTTTTCTTTTTGTTATATACCATTGATCCTTCATGAGTAACATCGAATGACCAAAATATAAGGCACATTTCTTTTAACATTTTCTTATGGTGTCAAAGTAAACTGAATCATCTGAGATTAGGACGGTAATCCTAGCTCAGTTTTTCTTGTATTACAACTTGTAAGCTATTGATGTATCAGAAACTTAAACTTCAATTTCACTTTCTTACGCCTGGCAACCAACAATTCATTTTTATTGTTCTTCTAGTCCAAATGAGAAGAACATTTATTTACACATAATTGGTAGTACAAATACCCATACCAATACAGAATTTTACAAAACTTGGACTTTTAACCTCAGCCTCAAGGCTTCAACTTCGACCATTAGACAAAAACCTTTATAATCAGTCAAACTCGTATTAGTACAAACACAATGCATTCAAACAAGCATGATAACAATCAATCACCCAGTACAAATAAAATCACATAAAGGCTAGTAGTTTACAATAGATGAGAGGAACAAATTAAGTAAGATCATCTTCCTCAAGCTCCTTCGCCTTCAATGTTTCCTTGACTCTTAGAAGAAGTGTTGTCCTCCAAGCATCCTGTGGAGTGAGATTTATGCCAATGCAAACATCATAAGTAGATTGTAAACGAACACAGCAATATGTGCCCAGTCAATTAAGCATCCAAGTATAGATTCACAAAGCATTGATGACAAAAATGAATCCACCATATAGATATGTCAAGATTGAATATAATGTGAATAACCAGATAAACAAATGGATTATATTGTTGTGTTAAGTCAGCTGCCTCAGACATGACCTATTTTTTTTTTATGACAAGAGAAACCCGCAGCCGCTACCCTTTGGGTGCGCACAGGGTAAAACCCCCGCTCCTATGCAATAGCTCGCAAACCACATAGGAGAGGTAACTCGCACCAGGCAAGCCTGGTGCGATGAGCTCAACCCAGAAGGCAAACCCCTTGTTTTCGCTGGCAAGGGGTTTCGAACTTGAGACCTCCAACATGAAAGTCCCAAGCCCAAACCACTGGGCCACCCCGAAGGGTACCTCAGACATGACCTATTACTACGTGAAACACTTGCATTAGCCATGTCCAAGTAAAATCTGCTTTCAAGTTCAAATGCCAACGCATTTGGCGAATTTTCAAGGTTAGTAAAGCTGTTTCCATACCCAATTTTGTCTACTGCACCATAACTTGTAAAATCTGCAGTCTTCTCATACAAGTTTAACGTAATATACCCTCTCTATCCTTCATTCGAAGTGAAATCAGGGTTAACTGCACCGTCTCTGGTCCTCAATTTCAAGCACTTCTCTGTAAAACTTGCAAGGTAATCTATGTCTCCTTCAGAAACTTATGCCCCTTCATGTACTCAAACAGCAAGGATAATGGTGGTCAACACAAAGAGGATCTTTGTTGGTACGAAAAACCGATACAGACCTCTAGTATCCAAAGCTAGACAATGTCTAGATAATTGCCATAAAACCAAAAGTATTGAGTTAAACATGCATGGTTATGCTACAGTTAAAACACAAAATAAAATTAAGCACCCTAGAGAACAAACAGAGTTGATGCCAAATATTCAACCTTCAGTTCCAGACTAAAAGAACCTGAGGTCAGATAGTGCTTTCGGTGAAGATGCTACCAGTTTATGCTGTGAATGACAGCCAAATAGATTTGGAAACTACTGTCAACTTCATTGGTGTTTATACTTTATTAGGTCTTCCAAACTGCAGGAAGTCTACAGAGTGGGTCAATAATCCAAGCAGACAGAGGATTGACCATGATATCCCACACCGTATTGGAGCGGGGTGGGTGAAATGGAGGCTCACACCCGGGATACTATGCGATAAGAATGTGTCGTCGAAGCTAAAAGGTAAGTTCTACAGAGTGGTGGTTAAACAAACATTGTTATACGGAAAAGTGCTAGCCAGTCAATAATGTCCATGTTAAGAAGATAAGGTAGTGGAGGAGAGATATGATCAGATATGAAGTTATACGGGGATAAGGTGGGAGTGGCCTCTGTGGTGGAATCGACGACGGTAGTGAAGCTGGGATGGTTCGGACATGTGAAGAGGAGGTGTGTGGACTAGCCAATACGAAGGTGTGAGAGGTTGGCTGTAGCAAGAGCTAGGAGGTAGGCCAAAAAAGAACTGGGGAGGTGATTAAACGGGACATGGCACAACTTCAACTTACTGAGCATATGACCATATAAATAGGAAGGTTTGGAGGTCTAGGATTAGAGTAGAAAGTTTGTAGGTAGCCGAGTGCCGTCACACTTCATGTGGGAGAGGTAGGGAAGTAGCTCCCTCCTTTCCTTTTCTCCATGTTAAGTGGAATGTAGTTTTTTATTCTTCAATGTGTATAACTATATGTTGTTTCATTTGCTTTGTATCTTGCTTTTTGTTGTCATATTTTTCTTGCTATCTTGCTTCGAAACATCTCTTTTGAGTTGAAGGCCTATCGAAAACCTCTCTACCCAAAAAAATAGGGGTAGGGTCTGCGTACATCCTACCCTTCCCAGACTCCACTTATGGGATTATACAAGGGAATGTTGTTGTTGTTGTCGTTAAACCGCAGGAAGTCCAAGTGAATGAAGTATGCCCAGTGTTTTTAGAAGCACAAAGAACTACGAAGTTCCTGGAGCTTAAAACGAAAGCAAGAAGTGAAGGGTGCACTTATTTGAAGTCAAGAACACAACTTGCAGAAGATCAAAAATACCATATGAATTTAGAACTATAATAAGAAAATTGTCAATTAAATAACTAATTTCAGCATCCAATATACAATTATGATGATATTAGTTAACTTCTTGAAGTTGAGATTTAAGGGATCAACGCTTCTCCTGGGGAACACCTTCTGTGTCATTGTTTGAAACACTAAAGCGCATTTCCCATAAAGTGATAATCTCACGGTTTGCATCCTTGTGATGAAGCGATGACTTTTAATAACACGGGGTATGCCTAGTATTAAGCATGGAAAGTTGACCTTCATGCATTAACAATAGCATTCAGGAGAGAAGCTGCATATCTTTCAAGGGAGTTGAAAAACCACATGGAATGTCCAAGGACTTATTTGATTTGGTCTGCATCAGAACAAGGACATAACCACGAGTATAGATGATTGAGCTTTTCACGTAGCACACTATATACTTTAAGAATTATTTGGATTGTTTTTCTCATAGGCTCTGCACATTGGGTTCATCCTGTATTGCTGCTCTAACTAAAAAAAATTGCTTATCAAAATATTCCAGCAAGAAGAAAGCACTTGAAAAGGGGAAGAACATCATTATTGTTTTTAACACAGAAACTAAAGAGGAAATGGCATGACCAGAAGAATTGTGTGAAATACAGATCATGGAAAAATCTGTGGTCGTCATATCAAACATTGGCCCTTCGCTCACTCTTAAGTTTTTTAAGACGCCCGCTCATTCTCACTGCCTGCTTGAGGACCTATAACGGATTGGCAGACATTTGTCACCTTCATCCATAATTTGAGGAGCTTATGACAACCTAAAATGCTAGAAATGAGAGAAACATTGCAAGTAACTTTTGGCGGTATGGGGGACAAAGGTTTGATGATGTTCCAGCATAGTTCTTTTTAAATTAAAATAATGATGATCCAGAACAATAAGGGAGGACACAGATACAAACATACATACCCGCAGGCGTGTGGTATGTGGTATGTGTGTGTATCCAATACAAGAAAGACACTACTCCAAAGTGTAAAATCTATTGTAGGCCATGTCACTGCAATACATGTCTTTCTTTTAATTGGTAAAAAGGTGTTGAGTTCAACATTACCAGTTGTGTCATGCTATCGTACTCTTTGACAGCATCAGTGAACTTTGCAACATCTTCCTCATCAATTGCAGCTGCCAAATCCTGTCATTAGGAAATATCCTCCCAAATTAGTTTTAATCTTGCATTCAGAAAACGCATGTATGATAACTTTGACACAGCAAGAATAAGCACTTGAGTGAAATCTTATATTGGCTTTGGTCCTTGTGTGATCGCATCTATATATGATCATTTGGAATACTAGGAGATAGTTACCCATAGATGCAGTGGATCGTGTGAAATATCATTGCAATTTGTAGATTCGATAAGATGAAAACCATTTTCACAAAGACCAGACTCAGTAACTGTCTAAAAGAAAAGGGCCAGGAAGCAGGAGAGAAAATAACATTCACAAACAGGAATATACAAGCTATGACATACCACAAGCAATTTGCATTCGCGTGTCCCTGAAAATGTTGGATCCAGTTCCTGCAGATAAAGATGTAATATACCAACTGATATCATATTTGTGGAAAGAATTTAGTGGCTTAACATGTAACCCTGGTACCTGATATCGCTCCAACGCATTGTTGATTGCAACAACATCACCTTTACAAAGTTGGCAAATACCAGCGTTAAGAAGATGCCCTCTAACTCCATACTTCAACAAGTTGTTATTGACTGAGTGACGTGCAATCTCCTCAAAGATCTCGATCGCTCTCGGATATCTGAGAAAATAATGTCAGAATTTGGAAGAAAATATTCCATTTCTTAAAAAACATAAGAACAATAAGAAGGTAAAACAAAAGCTTACAACTTTATTAATAGTTCAAAAGGCATTTATTCATTGTTCTCCTCTTAATTTGGAAGTGATAACCTTTTCCTAACTACTGATATTGGCCTCTTTCTTATCTTTCTTGTTTGTTTCATCCATAACAAGAGACTGATTACAACAGCAGTATAAGAAGACCAGATCAACCACAATGATGTTGACAGAGAAATGTGCAATATCTTCCAGTTCTGAGCAAGAACTTATTCATGACATGAATCGACATTCTTTCTTTTTTTGGAAACTATATAACTACCTAAATACAATGAATCTTACTTCTCGATTTGAGCAGAGAATTGTGCAACTTTCTGTTTGCATTGATTTGCAGTTGTTGTTACATCTTCACTCTGGAAAAGATCAGCTGCCTTCTCATAGTAACTAATAGCCTGATCCAAATTTTGCTCTTGCTCATATAATTCAGCAATCTCCTGCACACAGGACACATTACATCTCTTTCAGGCAGTGAAACCAAACTTCCTAGGATACTCCAACTAAAATAGCTACATACAATCATTCTGGCGCGAGAGTAACAAAGTGACACAACACAAGACCAGTCACTTATCACCTTTCTTGGTAATATAAAATGTCCAATCAGTTGAGTACATAAAAGAAACTAAGCATTGAGCTGACTAGAACCAAGAATTAGACCCTGTGCTTACATGAAGAGACTCATTGAACACAGAGAACAGGCCTCTAATATCAAAGACCACATCCAGATTCTTGCAGATAACATAGTTATACCTTGTAATATCTTGCAGACATATTTAGCCTCCCAATATCCAGAAAAAAGTTCACTGCCTGCTCTAAACATGATACTGCCTCTGCAGGATACACAATACAAAATTCAGTCTGTAAGCCAATGCTAAAGATAACTAAATGGAAAGATAATTACAATGTGATGATTTTCAGAAAATATTCTCAGAAATGATATTGCATTAAAATTGTATTTTATATGATTTCAGGAGCAAAATGGATATGAATAGAGTAGAATGGATAGGCTGGATGCATACAACCGAGCTCAAGTAACACATTTTCCTTAACCATTACATTTGCTATTTCCACCTTAGAAACTCGGCAGATAATGAGCCCTCCACTTCTACCCTTCTCCACTTGAATACCAAACTTGGTGCCCCAGTCATTATGTGTATGTATCACACGTCCCACACTGTACTACCTATACCATTGAACCAAAGCCCTAGAGGCAACATACTTATGATTCTACATCAGTTAAACAAGTGTGTGTATGCAGTGCGTGTATGTGTGAATGATAGCCAAGCAGGCACCAAGAGGTCTACTTAATCTCCCTCCCTCCCTCCTTCCCCCCTACTCTCTCTCCCACTTATCAGCACTTTGATTTTTGGTTCTTAGCAATATCTATTCTTTAAATTTCCAAATATTACCATCAAACCTCCAATAAATTTGTTCAGTTTCAAAAATAAAATTACAGCTACAAAAAACAAAGTACATTTTTAGACGAGAAGAATGAAATTAAACTGTACTTCAAACTACTTGTTACAAGCAACATTCTTGGAATTTATCAAAAAGATTTTTTTTGAAGTAGTAACCATCAAAGCAATAATACTATCTTTCAATGTTTCAGCAACCACCTGTATATAACTCATCATATTTATCTTACGAAATAGCAAAAGTTAGAACATTAACATTAAGTCTCAAATAAATGGGAGTGAATTATCTTACTTCCACTAAATTCCATAAAGTTATTGTTCCAGTATGGTATATCATAAATGATGCTATGCATAAACTTCTATGTACAGATTTTATAGATACTTTTGATGTTATGTATTAATGCATGAAGTTTCTTGCTGCATTAGTGCAATAACTTTGTCTTCTTTGTAACCATGTAATCATTGCATATCTTACATACTAATCTAGTAAAGTTACGAGTTTAAAATATTTAACATTAACTCAATAGTTACCAAATGTTTCAGCACTCTCTCTGTTTTTAATTAATCTGAAACTTATTCTAAAAGAAAGATTAAATCATGCTTATATCCCAGAATAGTTGTCAGTGCAACACTCCAATCCTTCTACCATCCTTATTTATTTATAAATTAACAAATTGCAAGTGTCATTCTAATAGAAAGAAAACCAATCTCACCCATAAAGGGGTGCATTTAGCAGCTTATGATGGCAGAGAAACTACTTTGGAACAAGGTCTAATCAAGTATGACGCCAACAAACAATCAAATAATTTGTCCTGGGACAAGATAACATTACTAAATGCAAAACTTCTAAGAAGCTCCTAACGAAAAGAGGCTTATATGGAAAGCCGAATGGACTTACATCCAGAGATGTTGCTTCTATGTTTTTCGGAAGCATGCAACATAAAAATGCTGGTTTGAAGCAAATAATTATTCCGTGACTTACAAACCTTTAATATTTGACTTCTTGTAGCAATGAGCAGCATCTGCATAAGCATTTGCAGCCTCATGTTTGCTATCCAACTGTGAACATAAAGTAAATTGACTTTCAAGAACTGAAAATATCTATGAGAAAGAATGAAAGTAAAGAGAATCAATGAGAAACGATAAACTACATACGAATTAACAGTTACCTTAAGATGACAATTAGCCAATTTAACATATACTGCTCCAGCTTTATCCCCTGAAGAACCAGGTAACAAAAAATTATTCTGCAATTTCTTAGCAGGCAACTAGGGTGATTGAATTTATGAAACATTAAGCTTTATTTAAGAAATTTATTCACTTTTTACACCATTAAAAAATTATGTTCATCTTATACAATTTAAAGTCTAAATTGGAGAAAATGGTATATTTCTGTCTACAAATTGAATCAATTATGTCTACAAAATTGGCCTATATACCAAGCTATAAGCAAGAGTACAAGCAAGTTATAACCCATTCAATCCTCACTGCATGTCCAAAGTAAGAACTGCTCGGTAAATAACTCTTGGTAGATGATTAATGCTGCAGCTTATTAGAAGATTAAAAAATAATAGAAATGACAATCTTCCCAAGTGCTCCAACAATTAATTTAATTAATCAAATCCAACAAAATTTTACACAAGTTTGCGGGATTTGCTAATTACTTGGACCAAACAAAAATAATATGGAAGATCGTCTAATGGGAAAATGCATGAATTTTTTTACAGATGCTCACACAATAATTTGGAACCAGCATATCATACAATAATGTGTGGTGAAAATGAGAAATGAAATCTTAAAAACAGAACCTGAGTGGGATCACCAGAATATGAATTTAGGGATTCAAAAGCATACCACTAGATCTTCGTAAAATGATAAACAACCGTGTAGAAAAATGGAAAAAAAGAACTAACATGATTTGGCGAGTTTAAAGCAATTGCCAGCTTTATCGAACAGATCAGCGGCGTCTTCGTATTTGGAACCGAAAAGGGCCCATCCGCCGAGTTTCTTCTCAGCCTTGTTCTCGAAATCTTCACCTCTTGCTATGTGATCCCCCATTTTTGGTCAGCACAAAGAGCGATATCTTTCGTTTGAAGTAATCTGAAAAACAGAGGGAGGAAGAAGAGAATTCGGTGGAGTTGGGTGGGTGGGGTGGGGATGTCGCCTGATGGGCTTTAATTTTTCTCGGCCTGCACCTTTTCTGTTGGGCTTGGGGACCAGTGGAGAAAAGTATTCACCGTCCAAACTCCCAATACACTTTTCACTTGGCCCCAACAAATTTCAGTTGGGGCCTGAGGTACTCTCTAACTTTTAGACATATATAGAGTATTCATTTTAAGGAAAAGTACATATTTAAGCAAATATTTGATATGTATTTAATATACACCATATAGTTTAAAAGAATTATAATTTGCAATCATAGTTATTCTCTCTGTTCTCTTCATCTCTCCATCGCCTCTCTCCTCTCTCTATCCTTTCTTACTCGCCCCTCTCCTCTATTTGTCTCCTCTCTCTTGCGCCTCTCTTTTCCCCTTTTTTTTCTCACCTTCTTCTTTTTCTATCAATACAAATAGTAACCTTCAATGATACATACACAAATGTTAATAGGCAATATTCAAATACAAATGGTAACTTTCTCAAGGCAAAATATAGTAACAATATATAAATATGCAAATCAAAATGGTATTCACTTATACAAATGTTAACAGTTAATATACAAATATAAATGGTAACTCTCTCATTTCTTCGCCCCTCTCTCTCTTTCTCATCTCTCTTTGCCTTTTCATTTTTAACCTCCTCATTTCTCTCTCAATACAAAAACAAATAATAAATGTTAATAACACATATATAAAATGTTAATAGTCAAAATGTAACTTTGTCAAGGCAACAAATGGTAACAAATATATATACACAAATCAAAGTGGTATTCACTGATACAATTGTATTCATTGTATTAATTGATACAAATCGTATTCAAATACAAACTGTATACACGGATACAATTATATTCAATGCATTGATGGACACAAATCATATTCGGATACAAATTTTCTTCAGTGATACAAAATATAAACACAAGGTAACAAATATAAATACAAATGACAATAGATACATACAAATGCACATAAATACAAATGCTTTTCCATGTGTGCCTAGATAGTATATTTGAGCTGTCAATGTGGAATAGGCTGAGGTAAGAATTATTTTTTTCTCCTTAAGAGTTAAATGAAACGGCCTTATAAGCCAATGAGAAGAGGTTAATGGAAGCATCTTAGAAAGAGGTTCTAGAAGGAGCATTAGTACCTGTTTATGGAGAGTTCCGTAGCCATGAGATAAGCCTTTCCGACTATTAAAGGGAATGTAGACCAATTTACAGATGAGGGAATAGGTCTATTATTTCAAGTGTCAGTTTTAAACATAAGGGGGAGATGATAAGATGAGAAATCAAGTCAAGTGTTGAGAATGAGATAGTTATGTCTTCCGAAAGAGTTGTAGAGGTACATCAATCCATTCATACTCTAGCATATTCCTCAAAGTTCAGTCATTTCAACATCATGATAATGTTTCTTATAACAGAATTGTGTTCATGACCTATGGTCATACACTTCAGAGAGATTCACATATGTACTCAGTTTTCAGAATGAGGGGCAAATACTTTAGCCCATTGATCTCAATCTTACTCCATATAGCTATGGATATCAGTCTCATGCTATGAACCTATTCATATAAGTAATCATGTCTCACAGTATGTTTAGTCTCACAAATTCGTGAATTACTCTAAATGGCTAGCAACATAATGTTATGTCATGCATATTCTTATATCAGAATTCTCGAATGAATCGTGCTTATGATCTTTCGCCCTAAAGTCCTTTCAGTAATTTTTTTTTAGTTTTGGAGAGTGGTGATGTTGATAGTAGTTGTATGATGATGAAGGAGAGGATTTCTATTTGTTATTGTGATAGTGATGGTATGTTTATTTTATCTAAGGTTATGAATGTGGATGAAGTAGGAGATAAGGTTTTACAGAGAGTACTAAGTCATCTTCCTGGTGGTAATGGATGAAAGTTCAATTGGTAGAGATGATGAGAGGATGAGAAGTTCTTAGAAAGTGGGTTAGTAGGAGTCTATAGAGTGGTTAAGGTTCTAAGCTTGAATGTGGTGTTGTTAACATGTGGACAATGTGTGAGACATTAGGTGTTTCGTGATATGAGCTCAAGGTTAAGCTGAATGTAATGGTAAGGAGTATTGTTCTTGGGATGAGATTTCCTACAGAGGTATAGAACTCGAATCTTGTGATTTAGATAAGAACAATCACACTATGTTAAGTACTTTGTGATTTTGAGTTAGACTTGAAGATAGTAAGAGTAACTCTTTTCCCTTCCATCCTCAGTTTAACCATCATTCGAGGACGAATGATCCCGAGGGGAGATATTGTAACACCCCAAAATGTTCTAAGTTAAGACCCAAATCATTCTTCATTTCTGAATAAGATCATATCGGGTGATTCTTAAATCGTCCATATGTATAAAGGTAAATTCTTTAGTGTGGGAATGGTTTTGGATATCAATTAAGGTCACTAGAATCTCCTAGCACAAAGTTGAGTTGAAAGTTTCCTTACCAATTAAGTTTTGATGTAAGATTCTCTTTGGTCAACTTCAAACGATTATATCTCTTAGAATATAAAGAGTTACGTGGCCCTTAACCTATCAAATTAAAGGTATTTGAATCTTCTTTCCAACGCCGCCAATTTCACGACAATCTGATCTTTGAATAAAAATTTATTACCACTTTAGTAACCTGATACAGTGCTATTACGAATTAGCCGACGGAAAAATGCTTGTTTTTGTGTTTTTCCTCTAAGAAAACCCTAAAGAATTTTTTTTACTAATTAAAGACCCAAAAAAATCAGATTTTCATCTCTTAATCCATCATTCACTTCTCTCTCAAACCCTAAGGCAAAACCCTAAGGAAAAATCAAAGTAGAAGATTCATTCAAGATTCTTTTCATCTTTTTCAAGATTCTTCTTAAAGGTAAGTCTTTCTCCAAGAATTTCATTCTTTCGAACTCAAATTCCTCCATACAATTATGAATCACTAATAAAAATCATAATTCTTGGCCATAGAGATTTCAGGAAACTAATTCAAGAAGCTCAAGAAAGGGTTTCTTGATTGTTCTTCTTCAAGTTAGGGTTTCAAGCCTTCTAATCAAGTTCTTCTTCAAGATTCTCCAAGAACCTTGTTCTTCCAGGTATGTAAGGCTATCATAGTCTTGGACTAGTTTGTCCTCACGCCCAACATCTACTTTCAAATCAGTAAAAGAGTAATTTAGGATTCTTTCCCTAGATTTGAGTATTCTTGAGATGAGTTCTTGAGTTCTTGAGTTCCTTATTCTTTTTGAAATTCTATTCCTGATTATTGAATTGCTATATGTTATGCATTAAGATTCTTGAGTTGATTCGTTCATGTCTATATTTCAGAATGAACCATATGAATTGAGTATTTTTTAGATGAGTAGTATCGTTGAGTTCTTAGTTCTTAAGTTCTGAATAAGTTTCCATATTGCTATAAAGATCCCTGAGTTGAGTCGTTCATGTACATAATTCCGCATGAACCATATGAATAGAGTTCTAAATCTTAAGAAGCTTTTTAAAGCCAACACTTGAGTCTTAAACTTAGTTTTGAGAAAGTAAAGATGAGTTTTGAGAAAAGAGTTTCTAAAACATGATTAGTATGACAATCGAGTATGTCATCAATATTTAAGCAGTATGGTATCTAGATATACCATCAATGTTTATGCAGTATGACTTCCGAGTCATCAATGATCATATTATAATATGATTTTGAAATGTTTTTGAGAAAGAGTTTTCAAGTATGAGTATAAGGTGACTATGTATTTCCAGAGGCATCAATTTTTACATTGATAAAAGAGAAACTGAGATTTCTAAATGAGTTATAAGTTCAAAAGTTATTTCAAGAGTAGTTACCTCTTTTAAGAGGGTAGTTTGAGCAATTATCTCAAACCAGAGGAAGAGTTATATATTTTTTTTAAAACATATGAGCATGAGTATATATTATTGGGAGTAGTATTGAGCATCGATATGGGGGAGAGTTCAGACAATTCACAGCCCCAATAAATCATGTATGCCAACATGGGTAAAGGGTCATACTTTTTATATGATTTCTTATTGCTTTTAAGCATAGTTTAGTGGATCCACTTAGTTAAGGTGTTCTATACCCCGTCAAGGTATAGGACAGTTCTGGCAGCGTGGGCGAGATGTTGTATTATCACGTATCTCATAGTGATGGTTGTCGGCTAGAGAATCTCCCAAATAGAGTTAATGTGTATTTTTATATATCACTTATTATGTTGAGTTCAGAGATGAGAAAGTATTTTGTAAAGCTTTAAGTGATATAAATACTTTATTTCTTTACCTTCAGCTGGAGTACATTGTTATCTATTGTATTCCTTTCTTTCTGTTATTTGTTATTTAGCTATATTACATACTCGTACATTCAATGTACTGATGTCATTCGACCTGCATCTTTTAATGATGAAGATACAGGTTCTTAGGATCCTCAACAACAGTCTATTGAGATCACTTCATCCGCTCATCAGCTTTCGAGGGAGGTCTCCTTGCTTCCGGAGGACTCCAGTTTTATGAGTTGTTAATATTAGTAGCATTTTGAGTCGTCGTGGTTCTTTTCCCGACACTCATCTATATATAGTAGAGGTTTCATAGATAGACAGTTTTGGAGAGTCTTTCAGTTTTCAAATGTTTTATTTAAACTTATGTTTCATACTCAATATATTCAGCGAAGTTTTGAGATTCAATAAACTATTTTTAAACGTTTCTTTCAATTTGATGCTTATGTATGCTTGAGTTAGTCTTCCGCTTGTAGTCAGCCAGGATGAGGGTTCGCTTGGGGACCAACAATGGTTCTTGAGTGCCGACCACGTCTAGGGTGTAGGCTCAGATCGTGATAGTTAAATCGTATCGTTGAAGATCCTTTTACTCCAAATTAGTTCATTTTCTTTGTCTTTCTTGAAAAATGGGTTTGTACTACACCTCAAACATTTAGAACATACTTTCATAAGATTCCATGGAAAGAATAATATTCAAGAACTCTAAGGTATTTTAGGGCTGATTCATGAAGCCAAGAAAGACTAAGAGAGAAACTTTAGAAATATAATTTTTTACAAGTTAAAAATGAACTGATCTTTACCCCTTAAAGAGGACTTGCTTTGGCCAACTTTCTTGACTAAATTTGGGTCATAAATTGTCAAGTAGGTGATAGACCTACTTGACCATTTAACTTGGGACTTTATGGACTTAAACTTATTCGATCTTGGCTATTTTCTTGCACTTGATTGGGCCAGAATTGTCAAGTAGGTGATAAGTGTGCTTGGCACTATAGGATGGTCAAACGAGTTTTAGTAGGTGATGCACCTACTTGATCCTCTAGGTTGGTCAATAAGTGTAAGTAGGTAATGCACCTTCTTGTCACCTACTAGTTTAGTTAAGTCAAACAAGCAACTCACTTATTTTATTCTATTTTGTAAATTTTAATCTCTTTTGCTTTAACTTAACAGTTCACTTAAACTTTAAGCTCAATTGCAACCTTATTATCTCGATTTTAAATACTTTTGTCAAGGTTAACTTGAAGTATACGTATTTAATACATAGGACATTACAACACCTTCCAGTCAATTTTCAACCATCACTATTCATATAAGAAACTTGGTCCCTCACTTATACGATAAGGTTGTGTCGAGTACCATATAAATAGAACTAACATATGAAAACACTAAAAAAAGTCCTCTGTTTATGACGGTTAATTTTTGAGTTTTAAGAAACTTCACTATTAAGTTATTTTGTGACATTTTTTTCTGACTCCCACAATATTTTATTCTGACTCCCACAATAACCTTTTTATGGTGGTTTTATTATAAAGGTTAGAAAATGGCCACAAGTTAGAATAATTTGTGGCGACTACCAACCCCAAAAATATGTTAAATTCGTTAGTATATATATATATATATATATCTACTATATAGAAATGTCATAAGTAGAACGGTCACTGACATTTTTGAAATATTTAATTTCTTCTAGGGGCAAAATAGTAATTGTATTTTAATTATAATTATGGTAATTTCTAGAAAGAAACAATCATTTTCATTTCCTAGAAAGAAGCGTCCTTTCAATTTGCAGAAATAATCAGAGTCTTCTCTTTTTGTTTTCCTTGAAAACGTCGTTCTCTTTTAATTATAGATACTATCTCCTAAAAATAGTCTCTCCATCTAGAGCTTCATCCCTAGCAAACATAGAGAATGTATGAAGTACTTTTCCTTTTAAGTTATCAGCATCCCAAAAATTTTCTTTTATTTTTTCAAATTGACATGCAAATCTTCAATTCACTCTTCAATTTCATTTTTTCTTCATTTTGTATTGCATTGGTAATCAATACCCATACAAATTGACCAATTTCTTCCGAATATAGTGCTTTTTGTCAATTCTTTGTTAGTTTTGTAGCCTAACTAATATCTGCAAATATTCAATTAACTCTTCTATTCCATGTTTTCCCTCGATACGAACTGTATTGATAATTAATAATCTTTAAAAATTACCAAATCTCTTTCGAATATCGGGGTTTTCTCTCCAATTATTTTGTAATTTTGTAACCAATTATCAGTAGAGGGTGCATCTGATGATAACATAATTTGAGATATAGGGTGAGAATGAGAAGTATACGAAGATGAAGGAGTTTGTGAAGTATTAAGAGAAAGAGAAAGATACAGAAGAGATAGCAGAAAAATGTTTAAGGAGATAGTATCTGAAAAGATCTTTGAAGGTATAATTGTCCTTTTACATAATAATTAATTTTCATATCTATAATTATAGTATTTGTAAAGATCTTTGAGGGTATAGTTATCCTTTTACCTAATAATAATTAATTCTCATATTTTATTATAGATATTTTTGTACTTGTTCACAGTTTACCTGGCCAAATATTTAGCACAAATATCAAAGTATCTCTCTCTAGAAATTTTCACTAGTGCTTTAAATAAATTTTTATGTTTCACATTTTCTCTCACAAAGACTTCATCTTCTTGCTTATCAAGTTGTTGTTTCGAGCTTGTTCGTGTAAATTTTTAGTAAATTATTTTAACTTCTTCTTTTTCATTTTTTCTAAATACTTTCTACCCTACAAAATAGATTAAAAGTTCTGGATTTTTTATTCTCATATAGTCCAGGATCTGTTTGTATTATCACTACATCATTAAGTCCGTCATATTTTATCTTTAATTTATTTTTGGTAAATCTTAATTTTTTTAATCAATATGTATATAAATATATATTTATCTAATAATGTATGAGGTTTTCATGGTTTTCATTGTTTCAGCCTGATGCGGAGATTGAGCTTGCTTCACCCTTGAATAAAAGATTGGATGACAACAACTCAAATAATCAAACAAATGCTATAAAATTCTTTTTTTATGTTTATTTGATGTGGATTTAAAAGGATTTAAATTTGTAATGTTCGATTTATTCTACACAAGTTTGTATTACTTTAATTTGACATTAATTTAAACTTGTGAAGCTAATTAATAGAAATTTATTTAATGAAATTTGATTTGTCTTAAATATGTTATTTAGTAGAATTATTTATTCATATTACATTGAAGGCTTGATGTAATCCATATTTATTATTAAAATGATAATAATATTGTAAGACTCTACAAATTAAATTATGTAAAATATTAATTTCATATCACGATAATTTGAATCTACAAAAAAATATTTTTTAAGAGATTGAGATCATTTGTGAAGATATCAAACCATCACAAATTGAAACTAAAAAACTTCCACAAATAAAACAATCATTTTGTGGAGGACGTCGTGGAGGTTTATTAAAACCGTCACAAATATGCTCGTGGCAAGGGTAATAGTAGCGTTTTTTTTAAATCACCACAATTCAATTTGTGGAGTCCCTAAACTACCATAAATTGAAAAAATACCCCTCATAAATTGAGTATTTTCTTGTAGTTAAAATACAGGGTATTACAATTAGCAACATTTATTTTTCCATCATTTTTCATTTTATTAGTTACAATTTTTGCTCTAATACCATGTTGTCACATCCTTAATTTTTAACTAAGCGCACATGTGACACTTGACAAATCACTCACGTTCTTACACCACTTTCTCATGATCTTGCGATGTCATATCATTTTAAGACACTAGAAATTTCTAAGAAAAAGATAGGAGAACACAAGAGATTTACAAAAAAATTGTATTGTAGATAATTTGATTGATTTTTTGTTTGATGTCTTTACATATGAATGCCCCATTATTTATACTACTCACATAGGGTTAGTATGCAAATAATAATTATTGTACACAAATTTCTACATATTTACAAATAAGTCTTATTTCTTGAATACTCTACTGGTCTAAAATATTTCAAAGATCTTCCATGTAAATCTATAATATTTTAGGATCTATCTAAAATATTTCAAAGATTTTCCATGTAAATCTATAATATTTTAGGATCTCTCATGAGATCCTCACATTTCTCTAGAATCTTCCACAAGTGTTAATATTATTTTTATGTAAGCTTCCACATGATTAAATGACGTGCCAAGTGACGCTTATATTGCATGCTGACATGACAAATCATCATATTTGCTTGCAAAATCATCATTATCGACTATCTTTACTAGTTATCATTATTAACCACATTTACTAAACTATCACTATAATCAGTATCTTTACTATTGGTCTCCACCATTAACCACATTTACTATTGATCTTCATTGCACAATAGTCACCAACCACTTATATTATCATGGGCCATTACTCTTATTTATTATTTTCTCACCCGTTTAAAAGAATGACATACTTTTCTTTTCAGACGGTTTAAAAAGGAATGCCTCTTTTATTTCTTTGGCAACACTTTAATTTCAGGTTTTCACATGACATGTTTAAGGACACAAGATTAAAGCACAATTTGGTACATTTGATTTAACTTTAATTTAGAACCACAAAATTGAAATGTTTTCTTTATTTTCTTAAATTCTATGCCAAGTTAAACTAGACCATTCTTTTTAAACGAAAAAAATATAATATAATGTCACGGGTCATCACTACACCATCACTATGGTCAAACTCTTCTACCAACAACAATCACTATTGTCTACCAACTTATAATGGTCATTGTTGTGAACACCTAATTTTGAGTGAACCTAAGTTTTACACATTTTAATATATTTAAATGTTTATCGTGATCTAAACTAGTTTTTTTATCTTATTTTAGTAAGCTTACTTTAAAATATTTTAAAAAACTATAGTAAAAGAATTACATTTTAGGATAAAATTTATTAATTTTTCAAAAAAAAAGGGAAAAGAAAATAACAATATATTTTTATTTTTAGAATTTAATAAAATAAGATAGTAACTTTATTATTATTATTTTATTACTATCCATTTTTTTAATTTGATTATTTAACACTTTATATATTAATTGACTTAGATATAGTTAGTTTAAATATTATATTGGTATATTATAATATTCAAAAAGCTGAAAAATGGGAAAAGAAAAGAAAGAGTCAACCTAAACTAAACTACCACTCCCTCACGTTTCTTCTCACGCTTTCAACATTTAAACCATCAACCAAGAAAATCTTCCACTCTCTCACGTCCCTTATCCCTCGCAACAAATTCATACATCCAATATTATATATACTCAATCAGAATCAGAAACAGAAAAAGAAAGAGAGAAAAAAAGTGAAGTAGAAGAAGAACTAAAGAGAGGAAAAGACGAGAGAAAAAGTAGAAAAGTGAGTTTTTTTATAATTAAGTTAGAGTTCGAGGTTTTTTCCGCAGTTTCGAATTCGTGAATTTGAAAGTTAGCCTTGTTATAAGTGACTTTCCATTGTTAGCCGAAAATCATTTGAAGATGTCATTTTCGCCATAACCTATTTGTTTTTCTTCACTACTAAAAAAGTGGTAAGAAACGATGGACAAAATTGCAACGGATGGCGTCGCTCCAAAAAACGACGTCATTTGCCACGTTGTCCGTTTTTTTTTGTTTTTTTTTACAAAAAGCGATGGAAGGCATCTCTTAGTCCGTCGTTTTTTGGTCAAAATGTCTGATCAAATATTTTAAGAAAGCGACGGACAACGTCGCTTAATCTGTTGCTTTTTTTTAAAATCAAAATATTGGTCAAATATATTTTAAAAAGCGACAGATAAAAAGACGATGTCCGTCACTTTTTAAAATTATGTTTGTGCCAGACGAGAATTTTCTCTATTTTTTCCAATCTCTCTTTCTCTCTCTCTTCTCCTCTCTCCCATCTCTCTAAAGCCCTTACTTATCCGTCGCTCGCCTCCCTACAACAATCGACCCCTGCCGCCCCACCTCCCAAGAATATCCCTCCCAACAGTCTCTCCCTATCTCCTTTTTAAGGTTAGGGTTTTAATTTTAGTCTTTTTTTTCAATTAGAGTAATTTTTGATTTGTTAGTTAGTTTATTGTATTTAGTAAGTTGAATTTAGGTTATTTGATTATTAGTCTGTTGAATTTTTGTTATTTTGTCAGTCGATCAACGATGACCCAAATGCTATCAACACCTCTAGAAGTCTGCGGTAGGCCAGCCACAAAATCCATAGTAATGTTGTAACGACCTGAACCGTCGTTAATTAGGAAACCAAAAACGTCAGGAAAACTGGGTCCCTCAGCCCGACAGAGGGGCCAGATGCCGCTAGGGCGGCAGCGCTCTAGCGGGATAAGTGGACGCCAGAGCGGGATGGGCAAGACAGAATGTAAATAACGCGAAGTCTGATTTTCTCTTTTTTCCAAAAACACCAAAAGAGGTGAGAATCACCCCAGAAACCCTCAAAAGGATGCTCTAGGCTTGGGAAGGAGGGAGAAAGAGATTTCTAGCGTAAAGATGTCGAAAGCTTGCGGATTTCTGATCAAAATCCACCGTCTCGTTGTTCGGAAGCCTGGATTGGAGCTATAATCTCTCTGCGAATGCTTGGCGCTCAGGTAGGCTAGGTTTATTTAATTGAGTAGTTGTAAATCTGTAATTCACTGCATAGTATAGAGGAATTGATGGTAGAATTCATGCGTAGGCTTTCGTGCACCGAAGAAGAGACAGTTGTACATGTATTCCTAAGTATTACGTCAGACATATACCGTAGGGGAAAACCCTAGCTCATGAAATAGGGTTTAGGTGATGGTTTGATTCCTAATTGTGTGATGTATGTCGATTTTTTGCTTATTGATATGTATGCATGAAGGCGAAGCATGAAAAGTAGAAACGAACCTAATGAATTGATTATTAACAATGCATGCCATGAACTTGAGTATTTGACTATATGATGTGAGTATTGTACGATATGGATGTTATTGTGCTTGTGTTTGTGCTAATTGGAACGGGTGTCACGTACCGACACACTAACATTTCATTGGATCGGATGTCACATACCGACATATATATTGGAACGGGTGTCACGATTTGACACACTAACATTAGATCGGATGTCACGTACCGACATACATATTGGAATGGGTGTCACGATTCGACACACTAACTTGGATCGGATGTCACGATCCGGCACACTAACAGATTGGGTATGGGTTCCATGAGAGGACCATTGTGTTGTTATATCTATGTGTTATTGAGAATGTGGAATTGTAGATTGCTCCTGAAATGATAACTGGATTGCACACTATATGTATACGTGTGAGTTTGGGGCACCGTAAGGTAATTGTGTATATCTCGTAATGAATGAATTGTGAATGGTTAGCCCAATTCGGGATGTGGTATGGTAAGTGGGGACCAAGGGTCCTGGTGTTAATAGGTATTTCTTAAAGAGGTGGTCATATGTATTGTTGTTAAGGATTGGGGTGATGCTATGTCATCTTATTAATAATTAAGCAGTACCCGGATAAGGTTTTAGCAATAAAATGGTGATAGACTTGATAGAAGGTACTATGGAGTCGAGGGTTGATTGGTGATGTGAAAGAAGTAAGGGGTATGCCTTGAGTGGTTAGCCGGGTTGGTAGTGGTTACATCCGGAAACTCCTCTAAGAGCTAAAATGGTTAAGTTATAATCAAGAATAGAATACTAAAGGGTTAGAGTCAAGTGTACTAGTGTGATTTAAAGCATCCGGAAATAGTAAGGCAGGAAAATATAAAGGTGGAGGAATGAATAGTCTTATTGCATGTTTTGCTGGTTGATTTATTATATTATGCGGTGGGTATCGGGTTGACCGATGATGCCTACCAGTACTTGTGGTTTGTACTGATACTACTCTTGCTATGTCTTTGGCATAGTCTGGATGCAGGTTCGGTGATGTCTCATAGGTGAAGATGAAGATAATCTCCAACAACTTCTATGTTTCCTTCCGCGTGGTGGAAGCTGTGTCAAGTGTTAAATATGTGTACCTTGAAATATTAGTAGCTCTTGTACTTGTTTAGACTAGATCCCTGGAGTGTTAATTACTTTACAAGTTTTAACTCGAATTGTTTAAAACTCTTATTTTATGAAAATCTCCATGAAATTAGTTTTTATCTTAGTTTTCTTAATCTTCCGCATGTTTTCCACTGCTTGGGAATTGAGGGATCTCCTACTTAGGTGTTAAAGTAGGTGCCCGCACGACCCGGTGGGTTGGGTCGTGACAAATTCAATCCCACTTCCACTCCAGAATGGGTAATCTCTGAAACTCACCACCAGTCCATAAATGATTGGCCTTTACATGCTGGAAACACAAGCAACGGGAAACATAGTCAGCAATATCTCTCCTCATGCTACTCCACCAGTAAAGCTACCTCAAATCACGATACATCTTTGTTGTGCCCGGATGGATAGAGTATCTAGACACATGGGCCTCACAATGTATCAACCGTATCAAATCCCCAACTCTAGGAAGACAAATGCGGCCGACGATTCTCAACAGTCAATCAGGATCTAAGGTAGCCTGACCACCATCACCTGTTAACACTCGATATCTAAGGGCCACCAAGGCCTCATCCTCAAACTGGCAACCACAGATCCTATTAAGCAAGGAAGACTTTACTCCTATATAGGCCAAGACGCGTCTAGAATCTGAGATATCCAACCGAATCATGCTATTGGCTAAGAACTGAATGTCCAAAGCCAAGGGTCACTCATCAACAAATAATAAGGATAGACTACCCATACTGACCGCCTTACGGCTCAAGGCGTCTGCTACCACATTCGTCTTACCCGGATGATAGAAAATAGAGAGGTCATAGTCCTTTAGTAGTTCAATCCAACGACGCTGCCTCGAATTAAGGTCCCTTTGGCTCATGATGTACTGAAGACTCATGTGATTGGTATATATCTCACATCGAACTCCATACAGGTAGTGCGTCCAAATCGTAAGCGCGAAAACTACCACCGCCAACTCCAAGTTATGAGTGGGGTAGTTGCCATCATGCAGCTTAAACTGGCTCGACGCATAAGCAATAACCCGGCCTTGCTGCATCAATACACAACCCAAACCAGCGCCGGATGCGTCTCAATAAACCCTAAAGCCCTCGCCCGCAACTGGAAGAGTCAGTATAGAAGCGGTGGTCAATAACTCCTTAAGCTTCAAAAAGCTCACCTCACACTCATCTAACCAAACAAAGGAAACATCAACATGAGTCAACCGGGTCAGAGGTGCTGCCAAGGAAGAGAAACCCTGTAACACCCCGCAACTAGAAAGAGCTAGAATTAGAAAGAGTCATTTTTGGAAAGAATGAAAAATTTGAAAATTTGATAAAATTAAGTTAAGTATGAGTTTTGGGTCAACTTCAAAGAACCATAACTCCTAGATCAGAATAAGTTAGGTGTTCTACCAGATACCGTAGGAAAGATCTCTAAAATATCTTTCAAACTCGGCCGAGTTTGCACGATTTTGAGTTCGTATGAGGGAGATATGCTCATTTGAAGTTGGGTTGTCTAGATAAGGAAAGTCAAAACCGGATTTTTGAAAAGTATTTTGGTCTTTTCCATACCCAATTAAATTATTTCGTTTTTGGTAATTACTTAGGGGTCTAAGCTGAGTTTGGTTAGTTTATTCACCTAGGTTTTTAGAGAAAGAACGCAAGAGGAGAAAAGAGGAGAAAGAGACAAAGTTCAAGGTTCTTGAGGATTCGCTTGTGGATTTCGTCAAGGGTGATCCCAACAAGGTATGTGAGATCACATAGCGTTGGGTTAGTTCACCCACGTGCCAATCATGATTTATTTCAGCGAATTTATATTCTTTAAGGTTTAGAAATTGAGTTCTTGATGGGTTTTGTTGAAGTTCTATTGAGTTCTTGATTCATTGAAATTGTTGAAGGTTTTTTTATTCAAATTCATGAAATTAGGCATCGTTTGGAGTAGATTCTTGCATATTTTTGTTATGTAGTCGAATCTAAGAGTTTGGGGAAATAACCAATCGAAACTAGAGGTTTTAGAGTTAAAAAAAAATCAAGAAAAATTGGAGTTTTTTGGGCAGGGGCATGGGGTGCCACACCAGCTAGCGCGCCCCAACTTCAGTTCTGAAGTTTTGGGTTTGGCGCCCCGCGCCTCTCAGAGCGCCAGGGACACCAGGTCTTCTACTTCTTCCCCCTTCTTTCCGTACTAGTTCTCTTGAAACGTTCCTATGTTTCCTAGTTGATTTCTACACTCTAAGGTACGTCTAAACAACATGAAATCATCAATAACATGAGATCATGAGCCTTGAATCCATAATTCAATTCAAGGAAAGTTAAGAGTCAAGTTAAGAGAAGTTCATAGAGTTTTCCAAAAAGTCTTTTACAAACGTTTTAACTTTGTTTTAAGACTTGAGGTTTGAGTTGAGTAAAGAGTAAGGATTGATGTTCATTTCTTCAAAAGAGTATATCGGGACTATGTATTCCCAAGAGTTAAAATGCTTTCACATTTAAACAAGAAAGGAAACTTTGATTTCCAAAAGTGCCTTTGAGCTAGTTTTCAGTAAAGAATAAAATGCTTTCATAATTAAGCAAGAGAGAGAACTCTGATTTCCAAGAAGAGCCTTTGAGCTAAGTTTTGAGCAGTTATCTCAAACCATAGAAAGACGTATGTTTTTAAACATAAGAGCTAGTATCATATTTTGAGAGTAGTATTGAGCACCGATATAGGGGAGAGTTCAGACAACTCTCAGCCCCCATAAACCATGTAACCACCATGGGTAGAAATGGGTCATACTTTTTAGATGATTCCTTAGTGCTTTTTAGCATAGACTAGTGGATCCACTTAATAGTCAGGTTTTATACCCTCGACAAGGTATAAGACGGCCCTGGCAGCATGATGCAAAACATTGTATCATCACAATAGCTCTTAAGTGATGGTTGTCGATTAGAGAAACTCCTACAACAGTATTATATTGTATTTTTATATACATTCCAGAGTTTATATTGTATCTTTGCATACATCCAGAGTTACTATTGTATTTCTAAATACACAGAGTTGTTACCCATGTTTTAAAAAGCTTTTCTTTATATTGCACTTGTTTATATTGCTTTATATTGAAATGAGTTCAGTTCAATTGAGTTGAGTTGAGACCAGGTTTGTTCTTCAGTTCCTTTCAAGCTTATGTCTTATTTTAGAATTCCCCTTGCATGCTCGTACATTCAATGTACTGATGTCATTTGGCCTGCATCTTTTTATGATGCAGATACAGGTAACCAGGATCAGCACCCAACACATCGTTGATTCTAGTTGAGCTCCAGAGTTGTTGGTGAGCCTCCTTGCTTCCGGAGGATCCCTTTTATTGCTTTCAGTATGTTTAGTTCATTAGGATGTCGTGGGTCTTATCCCGACGTCCATCTCAGTTGTTAGAGGCTTCGTAGATAGTCAGATGTAGTTCTTTAGTCTTTTCATTTTCATTCTATTATGTTGAGACTTGAGTTGCCACTTTGGCCAGTAAATGTTATTTTAATACATTCTCAGATATTTTTGAGCTTTCAGTTTACTTTTAAAGTATAATTATGATTGAGTTAAGTCTTCCGCTGAGTCAGTAAGCCAAGCCAAGGGTTCGCTTGGGGCCAGCAATGGTTCTTGAGTGCCAGTCCCACCCAGGGTGTAGGCTCAGGGTGTGATAAACTTGGTATCAGATCACAGAGTTTAAGAGTCCTAGGGAGTCTATGAAGCCGTGTCTGTAGAGTCCTAGTTATCGGTGTGAAGCGCGCCACATCTATAATTAGGAGGCTGCAACATTTAGGAAATTCCTTCACTTCTTTCATACTCATTTCGTGCGATAGAGGGCATCTCTATAAAAGTCTCTTTCTAACTCGTGCTTGCGCTTGTCTTTCATATCATGTCTCCACGAAGAGCTGTCAGAGGTTATCCCGCTAGAAGGAATGTTGAACCATAGGAACAAGGGGTACCTAATGCACCAGAAGTGCAACCCCAAAGAGAGGTCACCAATGTTGAATTCTGTGAAGCTATTCGGATGCTAAGTCAAGTTGTGACCAATCAAGTTGGACAGAGAGAGAATCAACAGGAAGGGGCTGATACTTCAAGGATCCGTGAGTTCTTAAGGATGAATCCTCCAAGTTTCACTGGTTCAAGTGTCACAGAGGATCCAGAAAATTTTGTTGAAGAGCTTCAGAAGGTTTTTGAAATTATGCATATTGCTGATACTGAGAGGGTGGAACTAGCTGCATACCAAATGAAAGGTGTTGCTAGAATCTGGTTTGATCAATGGAAGAAGAATCGAGCTGAGGGTGCACCACTTGTAAGTTGGGCTTGTTTTGAGGATACCTTCTTGGGGTGTTTCTTTCCCTGAGAACTGAGAGAGGCAAAGGTACGAGAGTTTATCACCCTTAAGCAGGAATCTATGAGTGTTCATGAGTATAGTTTGAAGTTCACACAACTTTCCCGCTATACTCCGGAGATGGTTGTTGACATGAGGAGCAGGATGAGTTTATTCGTTGCTGGGTTGTCTCGCCTGTCAAGCAAGGAAGGTAAGGCAGCTATGCTGATAGGGGATATGGACATAGCAAGGCTAATGATCCATGTGCAACAAGTTTAGGAGGACAAGCTGAGGGATAGAGAAGAGTTTAAGAATAAGAGGGCTAAGATATCAGGGAATGAGTTCGGGCAGAAGAAGAGTAATGCCAACCGGTCTTCCTTCCAACAGAAACAAAAGGGACCTGCTCCATCATCTGCTAGTGCGCCTGCACCAAAGAACAAAGGTGAGTACAATAATCAGAATTTCAGAGCTAAGCCTGCCTATTCTCAAGGTAGTATGGCACAAGGGGGGTAGTAAGCCTCATGCATGTGTTAAGTGTGGTAGGAACCACTCAAGTATGTGTCGTGATGGCTCCACTAGTTGTTTTAAGTGTGGCCAGAACGGTCATTTTATGCGAGAGTGTCCAAAGAACAAGCAGGGAAACTGTAATGGGGCAATAAAGCCCAATCTTCTTTAGTTGTTCCACCAGACAGAGCTGCATCTAGAGGAGATACTTCAGGGGGCAGGCTGAGGAGGAAACCATATTTATGCTATCACTAATCGCCAAGAGCAAGAGGATTCTCCAAATGTTGTCACTTGTATGATCCAAGTCTTTAACTTTGATGTTTATGCTTTGCTAGATCCAGGAGCGAGTTTATCTCTTGTAAATCCTTATGTTGCGATGAATTTTGATGTTCTTCCTAAGCAACTTCTTGATCCCTTCAGTGTTTCTACATCTGTTGGTGAGTCTATTCTACCTGAGAGAGTTTATCGTGATTGTACCATTTTCGTCAATCACAAGAGCACCGTGGCTGACCTAGTTGAGTTAGACATGGTAAATTTTGATGTCATTCTAGGTATGAACTGGCTTCATGCTTGTTATGCATCAATAGATTGTAGAACTCGAGTAGTCAAGTTCCAGTTTCCCAGTGAACCAGTTATGGAGTGGAAGAGTAGTTCAGCAGTGCCTAAGGGTTGTTTTATTTCACACCTTAAGGCAAGAAAGTTAGTTTCTAAGGGGTGTGTCTATCACTTAGTCTGAGTTAATGACTCTAGTGTTGAGATACCTCATATTCAGTCAGTTCCAGTAGTAAAAGAGTTTCCAGAAGTCTTCCCAGATGATCTTTCCGGAGTCCCTCCCGAGAGAGAGATAGACTTCGGTACATATATTCTTCCAGATACTCGTCATATATCTATTTCTCCATATAGAATGGCACCAGCAGAGTTGAAAGATCTCCTAGAGAAAGCTTTTATTCAACCAAGTGTCTAACCTTGGGGCGCTCCGGTCCTGTTTGTGTGGAAGAAAGATGGTTCTCATAGAATGTGTATAGATTACTGTCAGTTGAATAAGGTTACTATCAAGAATAAGTATCCTCTTCTGAGAATTGATGATCTTTTCGATCAACTTCAGGGTGCCACTTGTTTTTCTAAGATAGATCTCAGATTAGGCTACCATCAGTTGAAAGTAAGGGAATGTGATATTCCAAAGACAGCATTCAGGACCCGTTATGGTCATTATAAGTTTCTAGTCATGTCATTCGATTTAACTAATGCACCTGCAGCGTTCATGGACCTTATGAATAGAGTATTCAAGCCTTATTTAGATATGTTTGTTATCCTGTTCATTGATGACATACTAATCTATTCGAGGAATGAGGAAGATCATGCTAGTCATCTCAGAGTAGTTCTCCAAAGATTTGTATGCTAAGTTCTCTAAGTGTGAGTTCTGGCTTGAGTTTGTGGCTTTCCTAGGCTACATTATTTCTGGTGGTGGAATTAGAGTTGATACTCAGAAAATAGAGGCAGTGCAGAATTGGCCTAGACCCACATCTCCAACTGATATTAGGAGTTTCTTGGGGTTGGCTTGATATTATAGAAAGTTCGTCGAGGGATTTTCATCTATTTCATCTCCTTTGACTAAGTTGACTCAGAAAACAGTGAAGTTTCAATGGTCTGAAGCTTGTAAGAAAAGCTTTCAGGAATTGAAAAATAGGTTGACTACTGCCCAGTATTGACTTTACCAGAAGGTACTCAAGGTTTTGTTGTATATTGTGATGCGTCTAGAGTTGGTTTGGGTTGTGTGTTAATGCAGAATGGCAAAGTTATAGCTTATACCTCTAGACAGCTTAAGGTTCACGAGAAGAACTACCCAACCCATGATCTAGAGTTGGATGTCGTAGTATTTGCTTTGAAAATATGGAATCATTATCTGTATGGTGTTCATGTAGATGTGTTCACCGATCACAAGAGTCTTCAATATGTGTTTAGTCAGAAAGAGATTAATCTGAGACAATGAATGTGGTTAGAGTTACTCAAGGATTATGACATGAGTATTCTTTATCACCCAGGTAAGGCTAATGTTGTTGTTGATGCCTTGAGTAGATTATCTATGGGTAGTACCGCCCATTTTGAGGAAGAGAAGAAAGAGTTAGACTTGCACGATTAGGGGTTCGACTAATGGATTCCACAGAAGGAGAAATGGTGGTGATGAATGGGGCTGAATCATCATTGGTGTCCGAAGTGAAAGAAAATTAAGACCAAGATCCTATTTTGCTTGAATTGAAGGCAAATGTTCATAAGCAAAAAGTAATGGCTTTTGAACAAGGGGGAGATGGTGTATTGAGATATCAAGGTAGATTGTGTGTACTGAGGGTGAATGAACTCCAAGAGAGGATTATGGAGGAAGCTCATAGCTCCAGATATTCTATCCATCCGGGTTCCACAAAGATGTATCGTGAATTGAGAGAGATATATTGGTGGAGTAGTATGAAGAAAGGCATTACTGAGTTCGTTGCTAAATGCCCGAATTGCCAATAACTTAAAGTAGAGCACCAAAGGCCCGGTAGTATGACTCAGAATATAGAACTTCCGGAATGGAAGTGGGAGATGATTAATATGGATTTCATCACAGGTTTGCCACGGTCTCTCAGGCAACATGATTCTATTTGGGTGATTGTGGATCGAATGACCAAATCAGCCCACTTTTCGCCGGTAAAGACTACCCATTCAGCAGAGGATTATGCCAAGTTATACATTCAGGAGGTAGTAAGACTTCATTGAGTTCCGGTATCGATTATTTTAGATAGAGGTGCATAATTTACTGCACAGTTCTGGAAATCTTTTCAGAAAGGTTTGGGTTCAAAGGTGAACTTGAGTACTGCTTTCCATCCTCAGACAGATGGTCAAGCAGAGCGCACTATTCATACCTTAGAAGATATGTTGATGGCATGTGTGATTGATTTCAAGGGTAATTGGGATGATCACCTACCTCTCATTGAGTTTGCTTACAACAATAGTTACCATTCCAGCATCCAAATGGCTCTTTATGAAGCTCTTTATGGGAGAAGATGCAGATCTCCTATTTGATGGTTTGAAGTTGGTGAAGCGGGGTTAATAGGACCAAACTTAGTTCATCAAGCTATGGAGAAAGTGAAAGTTATTCAAGAGAGGTTGAAAACAGCGTAGAGTCGTCAGAAATCCTACACTGATGTTAGGAGAAGGGAGTTAGAGTTTGAAGTAGATGATTGGTATACTTGAAAGTTTCACCCATGAAGGGTGTTATGAGATTTGGTAAGAAGGGGAAGCTTAGTGCTCGGTAGATTGGTCCTTACAGAATATCTAAAAGGATTGGTAGTGTAGCTTATGAGTTAGAGCTACCCCAAGAGTTAGCAACAGTTCATCTGGTATTTCATATTTCAATGTTGAAGAAGTGCATGGGAGATCATTCAATTATCATACCAACTGAAGATATTGGTATCAAGGATAGCTTGTCTTATGAGGAGGTCCCTGTTCAGATTCTAGACCGCCAAGTTTGCAAGTTGAGAACAAAAGAGGTAGCATCAATCAAAGATATTTGGAGGAATCAGTTTTTTGAGGAAGCCACTTGGGAAGCTGAGGAGGATATGAAGAAGAGATACCCACATCTCTTCGAATCCGGAGAAGATCCAAATTAAGGTACTAATCCTTTTCTTGGTATTTATTTATAAGTTGACATGTTGTATTTGTATTTTTCCTTGTTGGGTGTTTGAACCGAATATTAGTTGTTACGCCCTTAGCCTGCTAAGATTGAGCTCATTCGAGGATGAATGTTTCCAAGGGGGAGATATTGTAACACCCCGCAACTAGAAAGAGCTAGAATTAGAAAGAGTCATTTTTGGAAAGAATGAAAAATCTAAAAATTTGTCAAAATTAAGTTAAGTATGAGTTTTGGGTCAACTTCAAATGACCATAACTCCTAGATCAGGATGATTTATGTGTGCTACCAGATACCGTAGGAAAGATCTCTAAATTATATTTCCAACGCCGCCGAGTTTGGATGATTTCGAGTTTGTATGAGGGAGATATTCCCATTTGAAGTTGAGTTTTCTAGATAAGGAAAGTCAAAACTGGATTTTGAAGGGTATTTTGGTCTTTTCCATACCCAATTAAATTTTTTCGTTTTTGGTAATTACTTAGGTATCTAAGCTGAGTTTGGTCAGTTTACGCACTCAAAGAATTCACCTAGGGTTTTTAGAGAAAGAATGCAAGAAGAGAAAAGAGGAGAAAGAGCTAAAGTTCAACGTTCTTGAGGATTCGCTTGTAGATTTCGTCAAGGGGTGATCCCTACGAGGTATGTGAGATCACATAGCGTTGGGTTAGTTCACCCACGCACCAATCATGATTTATTTCAGAGAATTTATGTTCTTGAAGGTTTAGAAATTGAGTTCTTGATGGGTTTTGTTGAAGTTCTATTGAGTTCTTGATTCGTTGAAATTGTTGAAGGTTTGTTGATTCAAATTCATGAAATTAGGCATCGTTTGGAGTAGATTCTTGCATATTTTGGTTATATATTCGAATCTAAGTGTTTGGGAGAAAGAACCAATCAAAACTAGAGGTTTTAGAGTTGAAAAAAGACCAAGAAAAATTGGAGTTTTCTGGGTAGGGGCATGGGGCGCCGCGCCAGCTAGCGCGCCCCAACTTCAGTTCTGAAGTTTTGGGTCTGGTGCCCCGCGCCTCTCAGAGCGCCAGGGACACCAGGTCTTCTACTTCTTCCCCCTTCTTTCCGTACTAGTTCTCTTGAAACGTTCCTATGTTTTCTAGTTGATTTCTACACTCTAAGGTACGTCTAAACAACATGAAATCATCAATAACATGAGATCATGAGCCTTGAATCCATAATTCAATTCAAGGAAAGTTAAGAGTCAAGTCAAGAGAAGTTCATAGAGTTTTCCAAAAAGTCTGATACAAATGTTTTAACTTTGTTTTAAGATTTGAGCTTTGAGTTGAGTAAAGAGTAGGGATTGAAGTTCATTTCTTCAAAAGAGTATATCGGGACTATGTATTCCCAAGAGTTAAAATGTTTTCAGATTTAAACAAGAAAGGAAACTTTGATTTCCAAAAGAGCCTTTGAGCTAGTTTTCAGTAAAGAGTAAAATGCTTTCACAATCAAGCAAGAGAGGAAACTTTTTAGATGATTCCTTAATGTTTTTTAGCATAGACTAGTGGATCCACTTAGTAGTCAGGTTCTATAGCCTCAGCAAGGTATAGGACGGCCCTGGCAGCGTGAGGCAAAATGTTGTATCATTACAATAGCTCTTAAGTGATGGTTGTCGGTTAGAGAAACTCCCACAGCAGTATTATATTGTATTTTTATATACATTCCAGAGTTTATATTGTATCTTTGCATACATCCATAGTTACTATTGTATTTCTAAATACACAGAGTTGTTACCCATGTTTTAAAAAGTTTTTCTTTATATTGCACTTGTTTATACTTCTTTATATTGAAATGAGTTCAGTTCAGCTCAGTTCAGTTGAGACCAGGTTTGTTCTTCAGTTCCTTTCAAGCTTATATCTTTTTTTAGAATTCCCCTCGCATGCTCGTACATTCAATGTACTGATGCCATTTGGCCTGCATCTTTTTATGATGCAGATACAGGTAACCAGGATCAGCACCCAGCGCATCGTTGATCCTAGTTGAGTTCCAGAGTTGTTGCTAAGCCTCCTTGCTTCCGGATGATCCATTTTATTGCTTTCAGTATGTTTAGTTCATTAGGATGTTGTGGGTCTTGTCCCGACGTCCATCTCAGTTGTTAGAGGCTTCATAGATAGTCAGATGTAGTTATTTAGTCTTTTCATTTTCATTCTATTATGTTGAGACTTGAGTTGCCACTTTGGCCAGTGAATGTTATTTTAATACATTCTCAGATATCTTTGATCTTTCAGTTTACTTTTAAAGTACAATTACAATTGAGTTAAGTCCTCCGCTGAGTCAGTAAGCCAGGCCAAGGGTTCACTTGGGGCCAGCAATGGTTCTCGAGTGCCAGTCCTGCCTAGGGTGTAGGCTCGGGGCATGACAAACCCTCTACAAACCATCTATAGTAGCCTGCTAGTTCGACGAAGCTCCGAATCTCAATAACTGAGGTGGGCCTAGCCCAATCACGAATAGTCTCAATCTTCACTAGATCTACCATAATGCCCTCCTTGGACACAACGTGCCCCAAGAACGCTACAGAGTGTAACCAAAATTGGCACTTCGAGAACTTGGCATAAAGCTGCTAATCTCTCAAAGTCTGGAGCACAAATCTCAAATGCTGCTCATGAATATCCTTGTTGCACGAGTATATCAATATGTCATCAATGAATAATATGACGAATGATAAAGATAAGGTCTGAACACCCGCGTCATCAAGTCCATAAAGGCAGCAGGGGCATTAGTCAACCCAAAGGACATCACCAGGAACTCATAATGGCCATAACGGGTCCTAAATGCTGTCTTAGGGATGTCCGCTACCTTAATCCTCAACTGGTGGTAACCGGACCTCAAATCAATCTTAGAGAACACTGAGGCTCCTTGTAGCTGGTCAAATAGGTTATCAATCTTAGACAGAGGATAACAATTCTTCACCGTCACCTTATTCAGATGCCTATAGTCAATGCACATGTGCATCGTACCGTCATTCTTCTTTACAAAAAGAATGGGAGTGCCCCAAGGTGATACACTAGGTCTGATGAATCCCCTACCCAAGAGATCCTGAAGCTGAAAACTGAGCTCATTGAGCTCTACAGGAGCCATCCGATATGGCAAAATAGGAAAAGGCCGAGTACCTGGCTCAAGCTCAATCAAAAAATCAATATCACGCCCATGGGGTAGGACAGGTAGGTCGGTAGGAAACACATCTAAGAAGTCATGAACAACAAGAACTGACTTAACCGGAGGGACCTCCCTATTTATATCACACACATAGGCCAAATATCATAAGCACCCGTTAGCCACTAGCCTCCTAGCCCGAATAAAAAAGATAACCCCAACCGGTGTGCTACTTGAGAGCCCTGCCACACCACTAGAGGAATACCAAGAATGGCTAAGGCAACGGTCTTAGAGAAGAAATCTAAAATAGCGCGATAAGGGGATAACCAGTCCATGCCCAGAATCACGTCAAAATCAACTATGTCAACCAATATAAGGTCTGCCCGGGTGTCACGCCCCTGGATAGTGATTAAGCAAGATCAAAATACCTGATCTACTACTAAAGACTTATCCACGGGGATCGACACACGCAACAACACTACTTGAGGCTCAGAACACATACTCAAGAGAGAAACATAGTAAACAGAAACATACGAAAGAGTAGAGCCCGAATCAAATAAAGCCAAGACATGCTGCTGACATAAAAGAATCGTACATGTGATCATATCATTCGATGCCTCAGTCTTCGCCCTCACTGGAGCTGCATAGAAATGGTTATATCCACCTCTGCCTTGGCCATCAAACCTACCACCTAACCTGCCTCCCCGGGGACCACTACCTATACCCTGATGACCACCTCTACGGTCCTGACCCTGACCACGACCTCTAGATAGAGGTGCTGGTGGAGCTGGTAAAGCTGAGGGAGCTGCCTAAGGAGTGGGAGCAATCCAACTATGCTGAGGGCAGTCCTTGGCCTAATGACCCATCTCACCATACTCGAAGCAACCCTGCCAAGGGCGACTCCCAAAAGAACGGCCACCATGGCTTGAAGAACCCAACGGAAACACCTCGCGACCCTGACTCGAACCGGCCTTGCTCTGACCACCATCTGATGCCTGAAGAGATGACTGGGTAGGCCGGCTAGACTGAATCTATCTAAACTGTTACCCGGTTTTGTCATGATAATCCCTAGACATGAGGCGGGAGTCATTGTAACTGCCCTCATGCCTAGCCTTTTTCTCGCTTCGCCCTTGGTACTCGTGATGAAGATGCTTTATAGTACGGGCATGGTCAACTACGTCTAAAAATGATCAACCCACGAAAACCAAGGACTGGGTCTCAAGCCAAAGCTGTAATCTCAACCCACAGACAAAGCACCTGACCCTCTCCTTCTCTATAGGCAATATCATCTCCACATGACGGAAGAGCTAGTGGAACCTAGTCTAGTACTCTGCCACTAACATGGAGCCCTGTTCTAACCTGCAGAATTGATCCCTGAGGAATCTCTGACGCTACAAGGGATAAACTTGGCAAAGAAGGCCTCAGAAAACTCAACCCGTGATATCGATGGAGACCCGACTGTCCTGGTCTGCATGAACGTGCACCACCACTACCTGGCTGGCCCATCTAGCTGGTAAGCGATAAAGTCATCCCCTCTGGACTCCACTAGACCCAATGTGCGAAGCCTCTGGCAGCAAGTAGTAAGAAACTCATGGGCATCCTCACCCACATCCCAATAAACCTCGGTGGTGTCAACCTGAGAAACAGACCAAGCATCTTCTGGTCCTCGAGCGGCATATGTATGTCTGCTGCCAAGAGATATACTCCCTCAGGTGGTACCTGGATCTGTGGTGCCCTCGTTGTAGGCTGAACCTGCGGTACTGGTGTAGCTAGGGCGGGTGCTTGCTGCATACCCCCAAGCACACCCAAGAGTTGTGCAATAGCATCCTTGAGATCTGGAGTCAGAACTGATCCGGGTTGTGGCTAAGCTGGCCCCAGCCCCACCGGCGAAGCTGGTATATGAGTTGCTGGAGGGTCCACTACTGGCTCTGGATCCTCCTCTCTCTCCTGGGCTGGTGCTGGTGCTGGTGCCCGAGCTGACATGGGAGGTCGACCCCTACCCTGTGCCGCACCACCGCGCGTACGAGCCATCTTACGAAAAGAAGGAAACAAGAGAGATTTAAAGGAACTATTAATAGATATGATGCACGATATGATACAAAATAGAGAAATTTCCTTAAGACACCCTACCGCCTCCCAAAGATAAAACACAGACGTCATCGCATCTATCTGTAGGAGTCTACTAGGTTCTAGCTCTGTACAAGTGAGACTGGTGAACATGAGGCTTTGATACCAACTTTTCACGACTCGATTTCTCAAGTCATGATGGCACCTACTATACCCCACCAATAGGTAAGCCAACCCGTAACTCAGAACATCAAGTAATGAACGTAAGGGTAGAAACTAGTGAAACAATAATCTAAATAAAAGACAACAAGGCGGAAGCAAACCAAAATAAATATATACAGAAATCCCTCCCAAAACTTGGAAGTCACTAGTATAGAGCTGTCTAATAAAGAGTACAAGACACAAAAGTGGACCACAACAAAGCGTATTTCACAAAGCAACAAGTCTAGCTAAAACAAACGAAAGAGACAAGATAAACCCAAAACACCAAGTGCTCACCCTCGTCTCCAAACCACAACTGCAAAAGAGGGAAGGAACAGTTCAACGCTGGTAACTGGTACTGGGATCTGCATCACGAAATAGATGTAGAGTGTAGCATTAGTACCAAAATAACAAGTACTCAGTAGGCATCAAAGGTCGACTGAACAAAAAGGGGTAAAAACAATAAGAAAGGATAAAATCTAGACATAGAGAGGTCAAAGAGGACATGAAAAGAAAGCACACGAGCATACAAGAAATAAACTATGTATAACTAAACTAAACCTAATTGGACCCCCATAAGCCTAGAAGGTACACTCGTGCGCAAGGTTAAATAAAACCTGAACGAACCCCCATAAGCCCGACAGGTACACTTAAGTTTACTGAGAAAGAAGAAAACCGGGCTCCCAGCCAAAGTAACAAAGATAACCCATAAGACTCCACTCAGCTAGCAGTGCACTCCCAGCCCAGCTAGAAAGAGTGACCTCGGGCGGGGGAGGGGGACACCCAACCAGACAGTCCACTCCCAGCCCAACTAGAAAGAGGGACTCGAGGGTGAGATAGATATCGTGAGTTGTCCTACCATGCAGTCAACTCCCAACCCAGCTAGAAAGAGTGACCCGGGGACAACCAGCAAACAACACACTCCCAGCCCGGCTAGAACAAGAGGCCTGGGGCGATCGCTGAAATCACCGAGTCCACCCAGCTAGCGATACACTCCCAGCCCAGCTAGAAAGAACAACCTCGGGGGTGATGGTATCTCCAATAGGATCCAATCCAGCAATATCCACCGTGGAACGTCGTCCACTCCAAGAAATCACAGAAAAGGCTCCAAGCCTACACTATCTCAATCCCACGCCTCTGGTGATGCACCGAACCTCTAAGAACGCGTCAAAACCACATAATTAGAGGGAGAATATGCAGAAGTGAAACAAGCAGCAAAAGCACCTAGACTAAGGCTCGGACTATCAGACTCAAGTTTGCTACTCTTAAGTCATCCGAACGACGTAGGTAGAAAGTCAAGGCTATCCAGCCCACATGTGTCGTAAGTCTAAGGCAACACTAGCCTAACCTAGACTAAGGACATCATGCTCACAGTTGACAATGAACAAAGCATACAAAACATAACATATAAGCATACAATAGCATTTAACACATAAGCATACAATTCTACTAACCCGGCTAACATGACACTACACCCGAAATATGACGAATCGATCCTAGCACAAGGTATCTAATAAAAGTAAAGTAAGAAACTGGTACCCACCCCTAATTCACTCCAATCCACATGTTTTTACACAATTAAGCTCAATCTATTAGAAAGGAAGTCGTAACTTACCTTTAGGCCGATCGCTCGCGCTCCAAATCACTTCGTTGGAGCTTTTCCTTCTCGAGCGACCTTAGAACGCTGTCACGCTATCAAATATAGGATCATAACGTTAGTACGGTCGTTTAGACATCAAAATCACAACAAATGGAGACGGGTCAATTTTGGAGTCGAAACAGGAATCATGGGACCCACACCGAACTTTTTAAATTTGACTCCGCCAAAAGACCTTAAACAGTACCTCGAACTTGTGTTCCAAAATGGAACACAATTCGGAGTTCAAAACGCAGCAAAACCCAACATGCAAAAAAAACCATAATTTAATCTACTTAAAAAAACATGCAACAGGTAAAACTCAGAATTTACAAAAATCAAAGTGTTCTCAACACTATTTGAATACTTCATGACGTAGCCTTGATAATTCCAACACGTGGGACTTTGAATCATCCAAAAACCAAGCTAAAATGAGCAAGATATCACCAAATCAACAAAGCCAAAAATAAGAACTTGAAAATGGGTTACAACAGTCTAGTTTGTCGTGATTTTACCTCAAACGACAAACACCCTACAAATTTTGATTAGTCTACAGCGAAGCCACCATAAAAATGTGGCTTCCGCACTTTGAATCACCTGATTTGGCCAAGAATTGAGCGAGCTATGGGGTTTTAAAGTTTCCAAAGAGTGCTGATTTTTCTGCTATAAATAAACCAGTTTTCAACATTTTTTCGGAAACTTAAAAACTCCGACGGGGTGTTCTGAACTCGTTCGGAGCCCCGTACACACAAATGAGATATGAAACCATACCAAGTTCGATATACCAGACTCAATGACGCAGTCAAAATGTCCGTACGATGTCATGTTGACAAAAAGTGGGTCCCACACCCAATTGTCATTTTAAGTCAAAAACCACAAAGGGGCTCAGAAAAAGTTTGGAATCCTCGGGACATGAATGAAGGGTTAATCTAGACCAAACTTGACATTCTGGAGCTAACCGCGCTGACAGAATTCTCACTCGAGCATGTTTACTCAGAATGTTGACTAAAGTCAAACTTAGAACTTTAAAGTTAAAACACCTAATTGCACCGACTCATGCTGAAAACCTCGGGAGTCACGCCGACCATGCTACTAGCCTAAAATGACCCTTCCGTAGCTGATGGACTAGTCAGAATTAGATTCAGATGTCATCTTTTCTTGGACTCTTGATCGAATATGATCGTTCAAGGTTCATAAGCTCCAAAAACACTAACAGTCACATAAAACAAAACGAACGACCAGGTGACCGAACTGTCAGTCCCAGCAAGTCGTAAATAACTTGGGGTAGCTACAAGAACACTCTAAATGACACATAGAAGACAAAACACAAAAATGATCAGGAGGGTCATTACAAGTATATAAAAATTGGATAAAATATCCTCAACACATATTAGAAGAAGTATCTTATAATGAGATAATGAAAAATGTTGAGAAAGAACTAAGTGAGGAAGAAGAAAATGAATCATTCGAGGAGGAAGAATGGGAGAATGATGGAAATGAAATAAACGATGAGGAAGAGTGGTAGAATGATATACTATATAGCTAATATGTAAGTTAAATATTTTGTTAATACTAATTTTATTTTATTTATGATTTTTATATATTATCAATGTAATTTTGCATACAGATGTCATCGGGGGTGACAGTGATAGATCTCACGAGCATTTTGGAGTTAGCCACCCTGATAAGGCATGATCTTGAGGGTATTCTAGGATTTCTTTCTTCTACACCGGAGCAGCACATTAGTAATGATACCCATTTATTCATTGTTTCTTTTGGTACGGAGAATCCTCGGGCATTTCATCCTCAATACTGTCGACCATCCGGTTCTTTCTCTACTCACAGTCATTACATCCACGACGCAATGAGGACCTACCTTTAGAGGCTTATCGTCGAGCACGACCTTTATCGGCGGGTAGAATATTGGTTGGTACTCCATCTCCCACAGGTACATTTCCTTAGCTATCTCCCATGAGTATTAGAGATCCTAGTAGTGATCAGTCAGATGCTATAGTAGGTACTCCTCCTTTAACTCAGCATTATGGAAATCCTGGAGTAAGTTTGTTTTGTTATCTATTAGTTTCTTTATTTTATTTATTTCTTATACTTTAATATATTATTCATGAACTAACATGTTTATTATGTGTCTTGCAAGTGGATTCCTGCAAAGGATGCTACTCGGGCTCTTAGAAGGCTTTTTACACAGGCCTATCACTCTAGAGCGAGATCCCAAACAGTATACGCCATGCGATGTTTAATGAATTTGTAATATTTTTTAAGAAAGTCTGTATAACTTCAAAAGAATCATTTTTTTATGAATCAAGTACCATTCAAACAAAGGGTGCATTGCCTCTTTGAGTGAAGAAGGGAGGGGCTTTATATATATATATATATATATATGTTTAGTTATATATTTTTAGTTAAGTTTAATAATTTTAGTATATTTTACTTTATTAATTATCTAACGCTATTCTTTTCTTTTCTAGGTTGTTGGTACTTGGGAACCGAGAGACAATATGGGCATTGCGATCACATTTGAGAAGAGGGCATCCACAAAACACTCTAGCTGGCTAAAAAAGTCCAGGATACTGGTCAATGTCCGACTTGGATGTTGCCTCATGTTTTTGCTGAATTGCGCCACTATCGTAACACAAATAAATTCAAGGCAATGTCTGAACAAGTCAAAAAGGCTAGAGGCACTCTTAAGGGTGGCTCATTGCACATTGGGGATGCAAAGCGCATTGGAACGATTACAAGAGAGATGGTGTAACGACCCTCTTAGTCATTTTGTGAATTTTACCTGTGCTTCTAATTTTAACCTCTATTAGTAGCTTTTATAAATAATTTATGACTTCTGTGAATAAGTGATATAATTTTTAAATTAAATGAAAAAGTATTTTGTTGCTAATAATAATGAAAAAAAAGAGAGGAGAAATAAAGATTTTTTTCAAAAATAGAAAAGAAAAAAAGGAAAAGAAAATAAACGAAAGAGAAAGGATTGAAACGGCCAAACTCATAAAAGGAAAAAAAAAAGAGGCTGGAATGTAGAGAAGGAAAAACGCAGAGGAAGAAAAGAAAAGGAAAAAAAGAAGAGGAAAATAGGAGTTTCATTCCAAAGCATCAAGATTTGAAACACTTTGAAGCTTACGAAAAGGAAAGGTCAAATCTTGAAGAATTTGTGGCACGTGTTTGACTTTCGAGGTATGTTAAGACTTCCTAGACTTCGTTGACGGACGTTTTCTAATTAAAGATTAAAAATAGAATAGACAATGGCTAAGGGCGAAAGATAAGGGTCTCGTATCAATGGTGTGTCAGACATTGGTACGAGTACCAGGCTTATTAAAGGGAAAGTTTATTACTATAGTATGATAGATTGTAATCTGAGAATGTCAAAGCATATGGGCATTAGTTGGTGTATTATTGACTTGGTTTCTTTTGTGTGGTTGTGTTTCTTTATTGAACCTGTATATTTGTTATAATTGAGGTGATTATATGTTATAGCGACATTTGATTTATTGAGATGCTTCATCATCCCCATTTATTGATATCATATTGTGCACATGCATTGACATGAGATTGAGTATGAGTAAAGGTCTAACACGTGAAGATCGATCATATTGAGATCGAGTATGATTATAAGTTGGGCACGTGGAAATCGTTCATGCTAGAGATTGGTTATGATTATAAGTTAGACACGTGGAGATTGTCTGTGCTGGGGATTATTTGATTTTATGATAGTGGGTTGAGGTTGTCCACATAGACACGTGGAGATCGTCTGTGTCGGTATATGGATCTCGCGAGTCCTACATGGGTCATAAACTCTCAATGTATTTCTGAGAAGTATCGTGTATATATGGTTGAGAGAGAGTACTTGGTATTTGAGGCATATTATTTCATGGTGTTGCATTGCATTGCATCTCATTACATCCTTCATTCTTGTTTGATTATGTGCTTCATTAGTGTTTGGACATTATGACATTTGATTATCCCTATTGATGAAACTTGACTGATAAGTATAATGTAGACTTGTAAAATAAAATGATGATTTTCTTATATACTCCTGTCACTACTTTTTCATTATCGGTCTAAGAGATACACTGGGTACACGTGATTTCGTACTCATACTACACTTGTAGCACTCTTTTGTGGTGCCGTTGAATTTTAAATTCGAGTGCATTTTTTGGAGCTTTGAGTTTGAGTAAGATTATCTTGGAGTGGTGGTGAGCTGCTTGGATATTCTGCGTCCCACACCTTCATTTATCTCTATTTATTAGGATGTTATGATATTCTGATAGGATATCTCTTATGTCTAGACTTGTATTGAGTTTTAGAAGCTCTTGTACTTATGACATTAAATTTTTTGTTGTAGTTTAATTTTCCATATTTAATACTTGTGAAAGAATTAGTTGTTGGGATATTCCACTTGTCGCTTACTTTTCTCATTATTAATATTCAATTGAATTGGTAAAAGTGTTGGGTTGGCTTACCTATCGATTGGGAATATAGGTGCTATCACGACTTGTGATTTTGGATCGTGACAGATGGTAAGTTCTAATTCAAACTTTTAAGTAAATAATTAGTTGATTAAATATTATTTGATTAATATCATCATAAATTTTATTTTTATTTATAGGAAAATGAATTGGGGCACACTCCTCTTGAACCGGAGGTTTTCAAGAGGATTCATGTAAAAAATAAACTAAATGAGTCAGATCCGGATGTGTGGATGGAGGAAAAGGCCGAACAAACTTTTGGAAGTTATTTAATATGAATAGTGAAATATATATATATATATATATATTATTTTTATGCTAATTTTTATTTTTAATATGTAAGGACAATATAATCAGTACGTGCATGAGAATATAAATAGTTCGGTCCAGATCATGCCTGAAATGGCCACTCAAATTTGGAAAGAAAAAATTGTAAGGGGGACACACAAGGGCAGAGTCTATGGTCGAGGCTCTCTGAACTATGTATGATGACTCCAGTTAGGATTAGAAGGTATTGGATTGTCACGTCAAATCGAGGTACTTGACGGTGTTCAAATAACTGCTTTCTCGGATCAAATAGCAAAACTTACAACAACATTAACAGAGTCTGAGCGAAAAAGAATAATTGAACAAGAAAGCATGAATAAGACCGTTTAGCAAATCAAATAACCAATTCCCAACCTCGCTCGTTGGCTTGCTCCATCGTAACTAAGGACACTGACGACGATAGTGATGAGGAGGATGTATACATAGATTGCACCACTTGTCGCTTAATTTTCTCATTATTAGTATATATTTTGTGTAGTATGTTTATTGTATGCTTGTCAATGAATGTGTTGAATATAATTGAATTTAATTTAATTTGCAGGTGGATAGAAAAAAAATGCAAAAAAAGGACGGACATGGTGGTTGTGTCCGTCGTTTTTCTGCATTTAAAAAAAATAAAAACCTAAAAAATCGACAGACAGGGTCCTTTAGTCCATCATTTTTCTGAGTTTTTAAAAATATAAATTCCTGAAAAGCGATGGACTGAGTCGCATTTCTGCATTTTAAAAAAAATTAGAAAAGCAATGGATTGCGTCTACTTGTCCATTGCTTTTCAGAATTTTAATAAAATTTAAATTAAATAAACGACGGAGAGAGTCATTTTTTCCGTCGCTTTTTGAAATTTCAAAAAATTAAAAGTGATAAACGGCGACGCATTATTGAAGAATATAAATTTAAAATAGAACAAAAAAGGACTTTGTCCATCGCTTTTTTGCGACACCGTCCGTCGCTTTTTGCAAAGCGTCGAGAAAAAATTGATGAAATGGATTGCGTCATTTTTCCGTCGATTTTGACAAAAAGAGTGACCCAGTTCGTCACTTTTTTGCGTATTTTTTAAGAATAAAATAATATAAATCCAAATTTTAATAAAACAAATCGTCATCTTTAATTTGTATTCTGATCTATATACAATATTTTATTTAATCAAATTTGAATTCAGGTATTTTAATTTTCATAATAAAGGCGAACGGTCTTAAACTCCTAAGTTTTTATAACGACCTGTTCCCGTCGTTATGAAAAAGTCAATGGGAAAAGAATTTGGGCCAGAAAACTTTTGAGTAGTGACTTGGGAATTCCTAGCCTAGTCCAGTGAGGTCTAGGGAAATCTAGCAATGAATGAGGGAGTTAATTATGAATTTCATCACATGAGTGTATAGGCAAGAGATTAGGGAGCCCTTACGGCTTTACGGAATCGAATTCGGTCGAGTAGAACTTCTGAAACTGATCTTAGCGTGAACGGGTAGTTTTTGAACGTCAAGGTTTGAAGGTGTATTGTGAAATGGGAGTTTGAAACTCAAATTCTGACTTTCTGGAGGGTTGAGTCCCGCTGTGGAGGGTTGAGTCCCGCTTTGGCGGGACAATCGCGATTTAAATCGGATAAAAACCCTAAAAACATTATTTTCTGTAAACCTTTGTTCATGAGAGCTAAGAGACGACACAGGACAAGTTCTTGATAGTTTTCCACAGCTTCTAGCGCTAAAGGTAAGATTATTACTCCCTTAATCCATTTTTCGATCCGTAGAACTTAGATTCTTGGGTAATTATCATTGGGGGAGGGTTTTGACCTGAAGTTAATAGTCGGAAAAGTCCTAATTGAACATTAGGATCTTGATTTTGGCCATGGATAGATAGATTGATTATTATCCGGGTAAATTAGGCCTTGTTTATTGATCCTTGCGTTAATTGATTGATTTTAGACCAAGAACAAGCTGAACGAATCCGGAAAGGGAAGGTTCAAGTGTCTTAGGAGGATTCAAACTTGGTTTCGAGGTAGGTGATGGTTTGATTTCTTGTTTGTGTGATATATGTCGGTTAATTACTTCATTGTATGCATGCATGTACGTGAATAGGGAAATGCGAATCAAATCCAATGAAAATGAATATGAGTGAACGATTGCATGCCATGCACCTAATACTTGATTGTATGATTATGAGTAATGTTCATTATGGGTGTGATTGTGATTGTGGTTGTGTTGATTGGATCGGGTGTCACGTTCCGACACATATATTAGATCGGGTGTCACGCTCCGACATATATATTGGATCGGTTGTCACATTCCGACACATATATTGGATTGGGTGTCACGTTCCGACACACTAACAGTTTGGGTGTGGGTTCCATGAGAGGACCATTGTGATTATTACATTCATGTCTATTGTCGTTGATATTGGGAACTGTATGTTGCTCTTGAAATGATAACTAATCTATGTATTATGTATATGTGTGCTTATTGTGTTGTGATTGCTTGCCTATGTTTTGCTTACTGGAATAGCCGCGTGTTCCTACCTGTACACTGTGGTTTGTGTACTGATACTGCACTTGCTCGTTCTTTGTTGAGTACAGGACATCTTCAGGCGGCTACTGATAGACCTCAACTAGGATATCAGTGATCGAGACCAGATTCAAGGGTGAGCCAGTTCTTTCAGGCTGTCATGGGTCCTCTATTATTTAGTCCATTCTTTTTGGACTCAGACTTTCTAATTAGAATTACTCGTATGTTTAGTTTTGGGTTTGGACCCATTCTCTTAGACTTGTTGGTTAGTAGTTTTGGTACAATGACTTTCAGTTCTAGGGGGTTAACTTCCGCAATAGTTTGTTAGTTGTTTTGTTGAACTTCCGGAGTTTATGGGAACTCCTTATTTCTTAAGTCATTTAACTTGCTTCAGTATCTTTAAATGCTTAGTTTTTGGTTTAGTTGCTTAGTCGGGTTGTAGTAATGGTTCTCCCACCGGAGAGTTAGTGTGGGGTGCCAATCACGACGGTCTGGGTCGTGACAAAGTTGGTTCATTGATCTCTTTGTACCAAAATGAGTCTAGTAGAGTCTTGCGGAACGGTACAGAGACGTGTGTACTTTTCTTCGAGAGGCTACAAGACTTTAGGAAATCTCTTTGTTTCTACTCCTTTCGTGTTATGACTTGATTCCAATTGGTATCTGGCGATCTAAATTGGTATCTAATCTTCTTCCCTCTTCTGTCCGCAGATTGTTAACACATATTTCAACGGCGTCAGGCCCGTAGCTTCCGTCAATGAGCCAGCCGACGAGTCCGCACCAAGAGGCCGCGGTCGAGGCAGGGGCAGAGGAAGAGAAAGGGGCAGAGGCCGAGGAAGGGTAGCACCTGCCAGGGGCGTAGCTCCAGTTGAGAATGCTCCTAGGGAAGAGGCCCCTCCTGCACATCACGAAGAGGTATAGGAGAATGTGGAGGTTGAAGACGAGGAGGATGTTGGACTAGAGGGGGATGCGTAGGCAGAGGCTACATGTATTCCTCCTTTAGACTCAGTGTTAGCTAAGCAGATTATATCTTTTCTGAAGGGATGGGTCGGCCCCGGAGTCCTTCCCACAGTGCAAGCGGCCCAACCTCCCGTCAATCCCCCTATTACTGCTACTGTTCCCAGGATAGGTGGAGCATTAGGCACTGATGCCTTTTTCCGTCCCCTATTGGGTCCTGTGATGACTGGTAATGAGCATGAGATGCCGACTAAGTTTCTGAAGCTAAAGCCGCTTGTGTTCCATGGTTCTGAGAGTGAGGAAGCCTATGAGTTTTTTTTGGATTGCTATGAGAGGCTTCACAAGTTAGGTATTGTACACCAGCATGGGGTAGAGTTCATGACCTTCCAACTTCAGGGTGAGGCTAAACAATGGTGAAGGGACTATGTGGAATGCAGATCGTCAGTTTTATCCCCACTCACTTGGACGCAGTTTCATGCTCTATTTCTGGAAAAGTATGTGCCCCGAAATTTGAGAGATCGTAAGAAGGATGAGTTCATGGATTTGGAGCAGGGTGGTATGACTGTAGCTGCTTATGAGGCTAAGTTCCATGCCATGTCTAGATATGCTACACAATTGGTAACTACAGAGGAGGAGAGGATTCGCCTATTTGTCAAAAGATTGAACCCCGAATTACAGGTATTGTCTGTTCACATGACTTCTGCAGGAAAAAGTTTTAATGAGGTGACAGACTTTGTGAAGAAAGTAGAGGGAGTTCGATGTGATGGGCAGTCCAAAGCTCTGGCTAAGAAGCCCAAGAGCACATGTAACTTCCATGGTTCCTACTCCAGAGGTTCAGGTAGGCCGACACTTGTAGCCCGGCCAATTCAGTCAGCCTTGCCCGCTTCTACAGGTGGTTACTCAGGAACTCCACAGTAGAATTTTATTCCAGATAGCCAGGGAGCCGCGCCTTTGGCTAGAGGTAGGGCGTCTTTTGATCGTAGTTGCTATAATTATGGAGAACCTGGACATATGAGGAGAGATTGTCCCCATCTGTGCATGTTTGACCCTGCGCAGCAGTAGACTAGAGCAGTGGTACCTGTGGGCAACAGTAATAATGGCAGAGGACGTCCACAAGGTAGGCAAGGAGGGAATCAGTGAGGCCGTGGAGGTCGGGGAAATGGTAATGCAAGTAGATGAGCAGCGCAGTCAGGCAAGGAGGTTGTCTGTCAAGATGACAGGGCTCAGTTTTATGCCTTTACGGGCAAGACCGAGGTGGAGACATCTGATGCAGTGATCACAAGTGGTATTCTAGTCTGTGATAGGATGGCTAATGTGTTGTTTGATCCGGGTTCTACTTTTTCATATGTGTCAGTTCAGTTTGCCTTGAGATTTGATGTGGTTTGTGATGTACTTGATGCCCCCATCCATGTTTCAACCCAGTTGGAGAGTATGTCATAGTCACCCATATTTATCGTGCTTGTCCTATTATGTTTATGGATTTCCAAACTTGAGCTGATTTGGTTATTTTGGATATGACTTACTTTGATATAATCTTAGGCATGACTTGGTTGTCCCCCTATTATGTTGTGCTTAATTGTAATACTAAGTCTGTAACTCTAGAGATTTCGGGAAGGGAAAAGTTAGAGTGGAAAGGGGTGTGTGTACAAGCCTAAGCCAGCTAAGGTCATATCTTCCATTCAGGCTAGAAAACTGGCGGGGCAGGGGTGTTTGGCGTTTTTGGCTCATATTCGGGATGTTGATGTTCAGTCTCCCTCTATTGAGTCTATTCCTGTAGTGTCTGAATTCAAGGAAGTGTTTCCTACCGATTTGCCTGGTATGCCTCCGGATAGAGATATATATTTCTGCATTAACTTGGAACCTGGTACTCGCCCCATCTCCATTCCTCCTTATCGCATGGCTCCGGCAGAGTTGAGAGAGCTTAAAGCTCAAATTCAGGAGCTTCTTGATAAAGGTTTCATCCGTCCTAGTGCTTCCCCGTGGGGTGCTCATGTCTTGTTTGTTAAGAAAAAAAATGGTAGTATGAGGATGTGCATAGACTATCGACAGTTGAATAGGATCACCATTCGAAATAAGTATCCATTGCCTCAGATAGATGATCTCTTTGACCAGTTGCAGGGTGCATCAGTTTTCTCTAAAATTGATCTAAGGTCTGGTTACCATCAGTTAAGGATTAGGCCTGAGGATGTACCAAAAACGGCATTCAATTACCGCTATGGGCACTATGAGTTTCTAGTGATGTCTTTTTGGTTGACAAATGTGCCTACAGCTTTCATGAGTTTGATGAATGGTGTGTTCAAACAATTTCTGGATTCGTTTGTTATTATTTTTATCGATGACATTTTGGTTTATTCAAAGAGTAAGGAAGAGTATGCCGACCATCTTCGTATTGTTTTGGGTATCCTTAGGAGACAAAAGTTATATGTTAAATTGTCCAAGTGTGAGTTCTGGTTCACTTCAGTTGCCATTTTGGGGCAGGTGGTTTCAAGGGAAGGGGTAATGGTAGATCCCCAAAAGATTGAGGCAGTCAAGAATTGGGTTCGGCCTAGCTCTGTAACTGAAATTAGGAGTTTTGTGGGGATCGCCAGCTACTATCGTCGGTTTGTGAAGAATTTTGATTCTATCGCCACGCATTCGATGAGGCTGGCCAAAAAGGAGGGGCCTTTCAAGTAGACTGACAAATGTGAGGAGAGCTTTCAAAAGCTCAAGTCTCTTCTGACCACAACACCTATTTTGACACTACCGGTAGAAGGTAAAGATTTCATTGTTTATTGTGATGCTTCACATTTGGGCTTGGGTGCTATGTTGATGCAGGATAAGAATGTTATAGCTTATGCATCGCGGTAGTTGAAGGTGCATGAGCGAAATTACCCGACACATGATTTGGAGTTGGCAGCGGTAGTATTTGCTCTCAAGATCTGGCGGCATTACCTTTATGGTGTCAAGTGTGAGGTATTTACTGACCACCGTAGCAAAGAACATGTATTCACTCAGAGAGACCTGAATCTGAGACAGCGAAGGTGGATGGAGTTACTCAAGGACAATGATGTTACCATCCAGTAACATCCGGGTAAGGCTGACGTGGTGGCAGACGCATTAAGCCGGAAGGCGGTGAGTATGGGTAGTCTAGCTTGCTTGGGTGTATCCAAGAAACCTTTGGCCAAGGAAATTCAAACCTTGGAGTCTAACTTCATGAGGTTGGGCATCTCAGAAAAAAGTGGGGTCTTAGCTAGCATTGAGGTTAGGCCTACATTCATTAAGGAGATCAAGGCCAAACAGTTTGAGGATGAGAGTTTGAATGAGCTCAGAAAGAAGACAGTGTCTGGTAAGGCACAAGATGCGACTCTTGATATGGGGGGTGTGCTCAGTTTTAAAGGAAGAATTTGTGTTCCCCGAGTGGATGACTTGATTTAGAAGATGTTGACAGAATCCCATGGTTCGTGGTATTCCATTCATCCGGGTGTGACCAAGATGTATCGAGATTTGAAAGGAATTTATTGGTGGCCTGGCATGAAGAAAGACATAGCCGAGTTTGTGGTTAAGTGCCACAACTGTCAACGGGTAAAGTATGAGAACCAAAGGCCTGCAGGTTTGCTTCAGCGAATGCCAATTACGGAATGGAAGTGGAAAGGATAGCTATGGATTTCGTGGTTGGTCTCCCCAAGACCTTGGGAAAGTTTGACTCTATTTGGATAGTGATTGACAGACTAACTAAGTCAGCCCACTTCATTCCAGTCATAGTAGACTATAATGCGCAGCTGTTGGCTAAGGTGTATGTGAAGGAGATAGTGAGGCTGCACGGAGTGCCCCTTTCTATCATTTCAGACCGTGGTACGCAGTTCACATCCAAGTTTTGGGGAAAATTGCATGAGGAGTTGGGAACGTAACTTACTTTTAGCACAACCTTCCATCCACAGACGGACGGCAGTCAGAGAGGACTATTCAAGTGTTAGAGGATATGTTGAGGGCATGTGTAATTGACTTTGGAGGACATTGGGACAAGTTCTTACCCTTGTGTGAATTCTCCTATAATAACAGTTACCACTCCAGCATTGACATGACACCGTTCGAGGCACTTTATGGGAGGGGATGTAGATCACCCATAGGATAGTTTGAGGCTGGAGATGTGACACCTTTGGGGGTTGATTTGGTGAACGATGCTCAGGATAAGGTAAGAAGCATCCAAGCTAAGCTTCTAGCAGCCTAGAGTCGACAGAAGAAGTATGCAAGCCGTAAGGTAAGATACATGACATTTCAGGCCGGTGAACAAGTTCTCCTTAAAGTGTCACCCATAAAAGGGGTGATGAGATTCGGCAAGAATGGCAAACTTAGTCCTCGATACATTAGACCATTTGAGATTTTTTACTGTGTAGGGCCAGTGGCTTATATGTTGGCCTTGGCCTTACCTCCTAGCTTATATGGAGTTCATCCAGTGTTTCACGTGTCTATGTTGAAGAAGTATCATGGGGACGGGGATTACATCATAAAATGTGACTCTAAAGACCTTCAGTATGAGGAGGAACTGGTTGCAATTCTTGATCGCGACGTCCGAAAGCTGAGGACCAATGAGATAAAGTCCATGAAAGTTCAATGGAAGCATCGTCCAGTTGAGGAAGCTACTTGGGAAACCAAGAAGGACATGCAAGACAAGTATCCCCAGTTGTTCAACAATTCAGGTACTACTCTACCCTTACTTTAGCCAGTTTTTCCTAGTTTATAACTCGGGGACGAGTGATGGGTAAATTGGTATCTATTGTAACGACATGTTCCCGTCGTTATGAAAAAGTCAATGGGGAAATAATTTGGGCCAAAAAACTTTTGAGTAGTGCCTTGGCAATTCCTAGCCTAGTCCAGATTTCGACGAAATCTGAGTTAGGTGAGGTATAGGGAAATATGGTAATGAATGAGAGAGTTAATTATGAATTTGATCACATGAGTGGATATCCAAGACGTTAGGGAGCCCATACAGCTTTACAAAATCGAATTGGGCGAGTAGAACTCCCGAAACTGATCTTAGCGTGAACATGTAGTTTTTGAACGTCAATGGTTAAAGGTGTGTTGTGAAATGGGAGTTTGGAACTCAAATTCCGACTTTCTGTCTCCATGCAAGCCGCCGGGGCAGGATTAATCCCACCAGGACGGGGCCGCTGTGGCGGTTTGGGTCCCGCTGTGGTGGGACAGTCGTGATTTAAATTGGGTAAAAAACCCAAAAACGTTATTTTCTGCAAACCTTCGTTCTTGAGAGCTATGAGACGACCCAGGGAAAGTTCTTGATAGTTTTCCACAACTTCTAGCGCTAAAGGAAAGATTATTACTCCCCTAATCAATTTTTCGAACCGTAGAACTTAGATTCTTGGGTAATTATCATTGGAGGAGGGTTTTGACCTGAAGTTAATGGTGGGAAAAGCCCTAATTGAACATTAGGATCTTGGGTTTGGCGATGGATAGATAGATTGATTATTATCCGGGTAAATTAGGTCTTATTTATTGATCCTTGCGTTAATTGATTGTTTTTAGACCAAGAACAAGCTGAACGAATCCGGAAAGGGAAGGCTCAAGTGTCTTAGGAGGGTTCAAGCTTGATTTCGAGGTAGGTGATGGTTTGATTTCCTGCTTGTGTGATATATGCCGGTTAATTTCTTCATTGTATGCATGTATGTATGTGAATAGGGAAATGCGAATCAAATCCAATGAAAATGAGTATGTGTGATCGATTGCATGCCATGCACCTAATACTTGATTGTATGATTGTGAGTAATGTTCATTATGGGTGTGATTGTGATTGTGGTTGTTCTGATTGGATCGGATGTCACGTTCCGACACATATATTGGATCAGGTGTCACGTTCCGACACATATATTGGATCGGGTGTCACGTTCCGACACATATATTGAATCAGGTGTCACGTTCCGACACACTAACAGTTTGGGTGTGGGTTCCATGAGAGGACCATTGTGATTATTACATTCATGTCTATTGTTGTTGATATTGAGAACTGTATGTTGCTCTTGAAATGATAACTGATCTATGTATTATATATATGTGTGCTTACTGTGCTGTGATTGCTTCCCTATGTTTCGCTTACTGGAATAGCCGTGTGATCCTACCAGCACACTGTGGTTTGTGTACTGAAACTGCACTTGCTCGTTCTTTGTTGAGTATCTTCAGGCGGCTACTGATAGACCTCAGCTAGGAGATCTGTGATCGAGACCGGATTCAAGAGAGAGTAAGTTCTTTCAGGCTGCCATGGGTCCTCTATTGCTTAGTCCATTCTTTTCGGACTTAGACTTTCTAATTAGAATTACTCATATGTTTAGTTTTGGGTTTGGACCCATTCTCTTAGACTTGTTGGTTAGTAGTTTTGGTACAATGACTTTCAGTTTTAGGGGGTTAACTTCCGCAATAGTTTGTTAGTTGTTTTGTTGAACTTCCGGAGTTTATGGGAACTCTGTATTTCTTTAATTCATTTAAACCTTCTTCTGTATCTTTAAATGCTTAGTTTTTGGTTTAGTTGCTTAGTCGGATTGTAGTAATGGTTCTCCCACCGGAGGGTTAGTGTAGGTGTCAATCACGACGGTCTGGGTTGTGACAGTTTTTCCTTTTATGGGTGTGTTCATCATCAAGGAAAATATTTTTATTAATTTTCTCATATTTGATTTGTCAAATATTTTTTAAAATTAATTTTACTATGAAAACAAACTCTTTAAAAATGAGAAATATGATTGTTTTAATGAAGGTAAAGAAAACAAGTTACATTAGTGACATGGCATTTTACATTGATTGTGTCCTCCCCACCATCTAACATATTTCACCTTCATCTCCATCCCCATAGCCTTCATTCCCATTAGGGGTGAACAAAATCAAACTGAAAATTGAGTCAGATTGATCAAAAAAAATCCGACTAGTGGTTTGGTAATGATTTTTTTTTTACTATATTTGGGTTGATTTGGTTTTATCTAAAAAACGTCAACCCGAAACCAACCCAACATTATATATATACTTTTTAAAATTTATTTTACATATAAAAAAAATTATTTTGATATAATTTATAAATATTCGTTATGATTTTCATAATTTTTATCTTTTAACATATATTTCATGTTTGAGACTTTGAATTTTGAATGATCCAATAAAAATTACAATCCATAAATATTAGTAACTCTAATAAAGCTCAATCAAAATCAAATCAATATTAATGCTAACAAAAATAATCAATTCAATACTAAGAATGACAATAATATTCGATATTTATTCTTTAATTTTACATTGGTTTAGATAATTAAAACACATAACCTAATTTTAGATTTTCCTGAATGTTTAGTAATGTAATTACTATTTATTAGACTTTTTTTTTGCATGAATGACAATAATATTCGATATTTATTCTTTAATTTTACATTGGTTTAGATAATTAAAACACATAACCTAATTTTAAATTTTCTTCAATGTTTAGTCATCTAATTACTACTTATTAGATTTATTTTTGCATGATTCAGTACTAAATTATGATAATTTTTTATGACCTATTAATTTGCAATATTTGTTTTGTACAGTTTCATTATTATTTCTTGTTAATTTTTTTTGTGTCATTACTCATCTCATATTTTGTGTTATTTTCTTTAAAAGAAACCCCTTAAATGATTGTATTTTGGTAGAACTAAAGATATATCTAAAGTACAAGTTAATTATATGTTTGTATGGTTACTTTATCGAAAAAAACCGAAAATTTTAAAAAAATAATGAAAAAACCCAATGTTGAAAAATTCGAGTTTTATTAGTTTGATTTGGTTTATAGATTTTAAAATTTGACAATAATGATTTGGTTTGATATTTGAAAAACCTGACTCAACTCGGTCATGTATATCCCTAATTCCCATCATTCCACACCCCTACCTCTCCAGTCTCACCTGTAATAATAATATTGTCTTATATACAAAAAAAAAAATTATAAGGGAAAAGGGTCAAAAATGCCCTTAAGTTATGTGAAATGAATAAAAATGTCCTCTCTTTATAGTTTGACTCAAAAATATCCTTGCAGTCAATACTTTGATCCAGAAATGCCCCTATAGTTGCTAAATGGGTCAAAAATGCCCTTTTCCGAATGAATATATTGTTTCTTTTCTTCTTAAACACATCTTCTTCCTAATTAAAATATTATTAAAGAACCTTATTCTTTCTTTTAAAATCACTTTAACAAATAAAATATAGGAAATGATTTTTTTCTTCTTAATCTCATTTTATCAATTAAAATAGAATAACTTTATGTACGCTTTCGACAGATAATATATGTCATATATATAAAATCATAGAATATCCATCATTAATTTTTATTTATATCACGATAAAAAATAATTATAATAAAATAAGAATTTTTTTTATTTTTTATTTTTTTCTGAATTAAAGTAGGATAAACATTTGCTAATTTAAAAAGATATTATTAGAAAAATAATGTGTTAAAAAATATATTTATTTTGAAAATGAATATTTTTGCCATTAAATAACAATAAGGACATTTTTGGACCAAAAGATTGACTGCAATGACTTTTTGAACTAAAGTATTGACGGCAATGACATTTTTGAGCAAACTATAAACAGATGATATTTTATTCATTCCGCATAGTTTAAGGATATTTTTGATCCTTTTTCCTTTTTATAATAATATTTTTACTTAGCTGACGAACACAAAAAAAAAAAAAAAAAAAACAGTTTTCTTAGTACCGAATGCATACATTGATGACTCTTATCCAAAGGGAGCATAAGGGAATACTTGATCATGAAATAGTGGATATATGAAAAAAATAGTTTTTATTTTTAAAATAAAAAATAATATTGAAAAATTAAAATTATTTTGACCATAAATATAAATTTGAATTGTTTTTGTAACTAATTTGATAGGAAAAAATGCTCTCTCTCCTCGCTACCTACCCCTCCGGGTGTGTTTCGGAAAAATTACTTGGATGGATATCTTTTAATAAATAATTACTTATTTTAGTGATATTTTTTATTTATTATCATTTATAGCAATACATAACAATACTATGTTAAATCTACAATATGTATTAAAAGTGAATTATGTATGCAATATATATGTATTATAATTGTTTTTTAAAATATATTATGTTTGTTTGGTAAGAAATTGAGACATTGTATTATAAGTGTATTAAAATGTGTGATAAATGTATTATCCATCAATAAAACTTGTATTATATATGAATAATAAATTATTCTTTATAATATGTATTAAAACTGTATTATAAATATATTAAAAGTGATCAAGTGAAGAAAAAAATGCTATTACTATAAATAGTAAATATTTTTTTTATTATAATATATTTACGTAAGTTTCCCTTTCATGTCATTTTGGGACCAGTACGTATTTGAGGCCCATCTTTGAACCCATATTTGAGGGAGTTTTTGAGAAATATCCATTCCGGGAAAGTAATAGTAGAACCACATACGTAATGTGTTGAAAAATGGATAAAAGTTAAATTAATTTGTGAAATACATTAGATCATACTTTTTAATATTATTCTTTATGAAATGTAAGTAGTTTAATTTATCTCTTAAAAAATATCAAATTTTATAAAATAAAAAAAGATGAATATGTAAAAAAATTCAAACATCTATCTTGATATTTGAACAATTTTACTATTTTAAACAATGAAATAACAGTGATACTATTTCTTACCTGGATGAAGCAAGATCTGATTTTCAACATCTTTGACAGGAAGGAAAATGGTGGCGCTGTCAACTTTCCACAATAAGATGGACGTTGGTCACATGCGCACATTTCGGCCACTTTTGTCCTTTATACCGCTCTTCATATTTTAGGGTTTTTCCATAATTATGAGAGTAAGAGATAACGAATCTACACCCACCCCACCATTATTATTCCCCCAACTTCTGTTTTGTCTCTATCTGTCAACAATTATCTGACCAATCTCAACAACACGTTCTGAATTTTGATCCAAAGGGTTCGGTTGGCGTTTGGGTTCTTGCAAAATATTCTAGAATTCGTCTTTTCCATTACCTTTGCTTAGAATGACAACGGAGAAGCAAGATTATGGGTCTCTTGCTCCTCTTTTACCTGTGGAACAGGATGAAAGGTCAGGGGGAGGAGGATCAATTTCTGGTGCTATATTTAATATCTCGACGGGAATGGTTGGTGCTGGGATTATGTCTATTCCTGCCACTTTTAAGGTTCTTGGTGTAATTCCAAGCTTTTTTGTTATCCTACTTGTGGGATACTTTGTTGAGGTGACGGTTGATTTCCTATTGAAATATACACATTCAGGAGAGTCGGATTCTTATGGTGGCCTTATGGCTGAGTCTTTTGGAAAGTTTGGTTCTGTTGCTCTTCAGATCTGTGTTATGATCACTAATCTTGGTGCCTTGATTATTTATTTGATTATTATTGGTAAGTAACTTGTTTAACATCTCTTAAACTAGTTCCTCTTTTGTTAAACAAGTTTTTAACCTTCTAATGTTCCTATTTGGTTGATGAAGCAATATGCCACCTTTTAGTCCATTTGTAAACTCAAATAGAGATCCTTGAGTTTTTTAGCTACATATTGGATGGATTGTTGAATTTGAGTTTGATTGGTTTGCCATTTGGTTCCTTGTCATTCAGTAGAATTACAATGTCAAAATCTGGGTATAGATTGCTAATTTGTCTTTCCAAAGAAAGCAAACAGAACTTTTTAGTTGGCAATCTTGCTTTGGATACAACATAGGAGTGTCACTAATTGATTTGCGGTATGTTTATTTGACAGGGGATGTCCTCTCAGGAAATAATTCTGATGGATCAGTGCACTTGGGTACTCTACAGGAATGGTTTGGCATCCATTGGTGGACCTCACGGGCATTTTCAGTTCTCGTAGTAGTGGTTTTTGTCATGCTTCCATTGCTCTCTTTAAAGCGCATAGGTTGGTTCAGTAATAATCTCAGAACTTCTATCTGTTGATTTCTACTTTACAAGGCATTCTCTTTTTCCCATAAGCTTCATAAAGTATAGTTGGATGTAGGCTGATGACTAATTACATAAGTAGCTTCATAAAGTACACTTGTTAGTATTATTCACCTTATATTGTACCTTAGAAGGACCAAAACTCAAAGTAGGTATTGACATTCTACTCCATTAGAATGATATATTGAGCGTTTGTCGTATCACTGGTAGGGATGGCAATAGGGCGGGTTTGAGTGGGGTAAGTCTTGACCTGCTAAGATTTTGACCCGCCCTGCCCTGTCCCGTTTAACATTTTTCAAAAAATTGCCCGGCCCTGCTAAGCCCTGTTTAAAACTGCTTTTGATATATATTTTCTAATCCTAATTCAATAATTTAGCTGAAATCAAGCTCGGTTTTATCCTAAGAAAAAAGCAACATCAATATTATTCTTTCTTGTTATTTCACTGCATAACCTCTTTGGAATAAATTATTATTTCTTGTTATTTCACTGCAAAAGTAAGATGTCAACTAACCAAATTGTTTTGCTTTTGAAATGTTCAGAGTGAAAATCAAATCTTAATAATGTGCTGTCTTGAAAATAGTTGGCATATTGTTTGGTATTCATTTTACATTAGTAAATTAAAAAATGAATTAACAGTTAGCAGATGAATTTCTTTTAAGCACATATGGTGTTATATGATAAAGCACTTAATAGTCATATATGATGATATGCTTTAACATGTAAAGGTGGCATAAAAGTATTCTTGCAGCCATTTTGCTCGAATTTGTAGGCCAACATTTTTAAGAGAACAAGCAAATTGCCCTTCCCTTCCCTTCCCTTCCTTGCCCCGTAAAAATGTTCAGAAAATAATTTCTGCCCAGCCCCACTTCATTTAAGTTCTTCCCTGCCGTGCCCCGTTAGGGGTTTGCCGCGCCCCACCCCACCCCAATTGCCATCCCTAATCGCTGGATGCATAAACAAATAACCGGCATGTTAAATATAGATTGAGAATATTTGTCTTGGTGGAATAACATATATTTCATTTAGAATAGGTAAAGATCTGCATATAATGGATTATAAATTTTATTGTTCGTTACATTCAGATTCACTGAGACATGCATCGGCAATATCAATCCTCCTAGCTGTACTGTTTGTTGTCATATGCTCGATGATGGCAATACATGCAATGTGGGAAGGGAAAACACAAAAGTTACGACTGGTACCAGATTTCTCACATGGAGTTTCCTTTTCTGAACTGTTCACAACCATTCCAGTTTTTGTCACTGCCTTTGGATGTCATGTTAATGGTAAGACTGACTTTGGTGAATAATAGTATGTCATTCTCCTTTTCTTTTAGGTGACATCTTTTCTTCTTTGTTACTTATATTCTATCCTTTCTTCTATTTATTTACTTTTGATGAGTTAATTCACTCTCTGAGGTTATAATCGTTTGCAGTTCATCCGATCAGAGCTGAGCTGGGAAGACCATCTGACATGACATCCGCTGTTCGCATTTCTTTGATATTATGTGTTGCTATTTACTTTGCTGTGGGATTCTTTGGGTACTTATTGTTTGGGGACTCGATCATGGCTGACATGCTGGTCAACTTTGATCAAGCCTCTGACTCTGTAATTGGTACAGCACTTAACGATATTGTTCGATTGAGTTATGCCATTCATCTCATGCTGGTGTTTCCTGTGATGAATTATTCTCTGAGGGTTAACGTTGATGAACTATTCTTTCCTAAAAGACCTTTGTTGGCCACAGAAACATTACGATTCTTTTCCCTTACCTGTATTTTACTTGCATTCATTTATGGAGGTGCTGTAGCCTTTCCAAATATTTGGTACTTCTTTCAGTTCATGGGTACGACAACAGTCATGTGCATCATGTTCATATTCCCGAGCTCAATAGTTCTTAGGTGAGCTACTTCAATCTTGGTTTCATATAAGAAACTTTATCCTTATTACAATATCTGCTTATTCTTCAACAGAAAACAAAGAGAATTGTTCTCTTTGAATTGACAGAAATCTCCATATAAGTTGCCGAGTCATTTTTATCAAACTTCCCACTCACTGCTGCTATAATGTTTTTTTCTCAGGGATGCTCACAACATATCTACAACTCGGGAAAAGATATTGGCTGTACTGGTGATCATCTTTGCCATTGGGACTAGTTCAGTTGCCATATACTCTAATATTGCGACTTATGTTGCTAACAAATGACCAACTTTGCTGGGTTGCACCCTCAAAATCAGTTGATCGATGCTGGAAGGTGGTTTAATTATGTATAGAAATCAGAAGAAGTTCTAATGAGCATTGGAAAATCATCCGTAAGCCAGTGAGAAATGAGACCAGCTTGTTCTTAGCAACACCAGCATGGTTTTGTCTCATCCAGGCAAAGGGGAAAGAACTCTTTGGTATCTTCATGGGCTTTTCTTCTTTTATGCTAAAGCCATACGAAGCAACTGCTTTGCTCAAACTGTTGAGCATCTTAGATGATTTTTTTTTTTCAGAAAGCTTTTATCTGCACCTAGGAAAATAGGGAAGTCATACTTGTCAAATAATGATATTCAAGAAATAATTTGGTTATTTTTCTTTTTCAATTTGGAGTCAATATTTTTCTTACACTAGTGGGATGGAGGACATGTACGATGGAGCTAAGATTAGGATGAGGACAGTGGGGGATACTCGAAGCACTTCCTCAATAATTTTGGGATTGCACCAGGGGTCGGCTCTTAGCCCCTTTTTTTCCCGCACTAGTTATAGATAAATTGGCGTAGCATATATAAGGTGAAGTTTCATGGTGTATGCTATTCACAGATAACATAATACTGATTGACAATGCTCACGACATGATCAAAGATTGAATACTTAGAGTGTAAGGTTAGTGCCTTACACATGAGGTCGGTGTGGAAATGAGACTTGATGCGTAGGTAATCCCCAAGAGAGGTTCCAAATATTTGGAGTTTTTAATTCAAGGTAATGGTAGATTGACAATGATACCACACATTGTATTGGTGTAGGATGAGCAAAATGGAGGCTTGCCTCCAGAGTTTTGTGTGATAAGAAGTACCGCCAAATCTTAAAAGTAAGTTTTATAGAATGGTGGTTAGAACGACTATGTTTTGTGTGACGGCGTGTTGGCCAGTCAAGAACTCTCATGATCAAAAAATGAAAGTTGCTAAGATGAGAATATTGAGGTGCATGTGTGGATATACTAGGAGATATAAGAATAAGAATGAAGATATTCAGGACAAGGTACGAGTGACCTCTATAGCGGACAAGATAATTGAGATGGTTTGGACATGTGAAAAAGAGAAGTATAGAAGCCAGTGAAAGATGAAAGAGTTTGGCAACTGGGGGGGGGGGGGGGGCAGGAGAGTTAGAAGTATGTCGAAGAAGTTTTAGGGGGAGGTGATTAGACAAGACATAA
>JAJONR010000707.1:0-31283 GCA_029582245.1 Solanum etuberosum
ACACATAATAATTTACCATCACAAATCAATAAGCTTTATAACCAATTTAATAATTCTTCAATTTTGTTAGCTATACCAAATCAGGCAACTTATGACACGAGTAAATGTACCAAAATATTTACTGCTAATCATGTTGGTATTCAAAACGGCTGCAGAGACATAAATTAGTGGTTTAGACAAACATTTTCACCAAATCAGTTACCAAAATATATACCATAATTTCGTTGTATAAACGCCAATTTAACATTTCTTCAATTTGTTATCTATACCAAGTTAGACAATAAAATATACCAATAGATGTACCAAAATAATAACTTGCAGTTGGTGTTTCTACAAGGTCTACAAGATACTAATTACACCAAATCACATACCATAAGTAATTCAAGAATTGTGATATAAAATTTGTTATCTATACCAACTCAGACAACTAAATACACCAATAGATGTACCAGAATACTAACTTGAAGTTGTTCTTTGTATAAGGTCTAAAAAAATACCAATAACAACATATCACATACCAAAATAAATTATTGATTTATGGTGGTTATATAAGGAATGCAACATTTCAATTACATTTTCACCAAATTAATTACCAAAAAACATACCATAATTTTGTTGTATTTGAACAACACAAAATAAATTTCATAATACAGTTTGCGATGATCTATGGTGTTTATAAAAACACAATAAATAATATCTATTACACCAAACTATCTACACTATCAATATCACATAATAATCTACCATCACTTGCACACAAAAAAAATGATGAATAATGGTGTTTCTAACAACATACTACATAATACCAATAAACCACATCATATCCACCATGTTCACTATCAATTAAACCTAATAACATACTAAAAACGATTAATAATTTTTATTGTTTACTAAAGAAATAAATCCAGCCAATTGTTGCACCAGACTATTACCAAAGCATATCAATTTTATACTAAACCACAATAACATACAATTTAAACCAACGACTAATTATCAAAACGACTAAATACAGATTGTGAAAAAAAAACACCAAATCAATCGTTAGTTGTTCAAATACCTGATGCGTCCCATCGCCCGATGTGTTGTATTAGATTTGAAAATTTATTGGTATTCATGTTTGAACAGTAAATCAGAGTAGAAAGAGAGTTTTATTTTTGTTAAAGACCTTTCTTCATGGGAGAGAATATATAACAAATCTGAATAAATCAGGGAAGGTAAAATAATTGGAGAAAATCAAGGAAAAAATACCACCAAATCAATCGTTAGCTGACTATTTCTACGTTTTAAAAAAAATATATAAATTCTAGTTTTGAAAAAAATTATTGCTATATAAGTGGATTTTTTTTTTTTGCTATATAGTAGTAATTAAGGTACTTAAGTTGTATACTTAAATTTTTTATCCGATAGAAATTAAATGTAGCTAATTAAAGAAATAATTTGAATCCGATGGCTTTTTAGAGATGTCACATAGTCCATGTGAAAGAGTTGATGTAATGGTCCTCAGCGTGTTGACTTCGCAATAAAGGAATCTGTTCTTTTTTTCTCTTTTTTTTTTAAAAATAAAATAAAATAGTAGTACTATATAGTATTATTTTGGGGTTATTTCGAAGAGTCCAAGCTTGGTGACTTCGTAGTATATATTTGACTTGATCAAATATAACATAATATATTATAACATCTTGTGTTAAGATATAGATGCTAAATAATTAAGATTATTTTTTCTTGATTATTTTTTCTGCTTATATTTTAATATATAAAAATTATCTTTATTTTTAAAACTAACAAATATTAAATTTATTAAAATATTAATTAATTTAATATTATATCAATAAAATAAATTTTAAAAATTATATGGTGTATGATTGGTGGTGGAAATGTCCAGTGACGATGGTTGTGGGGTGTCAATTTAGGATGATATTGTCTAATGGTGTTGTGTAGCAGTTAGGCGATAGTGGTTGTTGGTGCGTCGGCTAATAGTAGGTTGGATAATAGTGAGAACTAATGGCGATGTGAATTATGACTATGATTGACAGTGGCGTAGTATTTAATGTTTTATGTTTTCTAAAGAGTCAACGTTCAACGAAGGCAAATTAAGGGCTGCCACGTGTCCCGTGAACTGCTATCGTAACTGGATCTCCTACCGTCTGTCTATCTCTTATCGGGAAAGCACTTTTTTTTTATCCTTTAGTGTATGATTTGACTCCACTCAATATATCATGCCCATCAACAAACCATAGCGGGAGCGAGGAGCACATATTCTTTATTACTGACTAGTCACCTTTATGTCAGGGTGTCCAATTGGACATCCTTCGTCGGAAATTATACCGTATATGTAAGTAAAATGATAAATAAAATGGCTAAATAACATATTCTGGACATCCTTGACACACAATATGATGTAGCCTAGTGGTTTTAGGCGCCTTGAAAGAGTAAAGACACACAAACTTAAAGTGTTTGTGTGTTCAAATCTCACTAGTAGCAAAAAAAAATTCACTTTTTAAGAAGAGCAAGTTCACTTTAGCACTTGGACACCCTTAGTGAAATTTCTGGCTCCGCCATTGACGATTGACGATACATAGTGATAAATATTGATGGTGGTGATTGTCAGTAGTGATTGATAACTGTTACGGTAATAATGATTATATTAGTGATGATGATTGTCTTATAGTGACTAGTAATGGTGACGAATGATTGTAGTGATTGACAATAATGGTGATTCTAACATAGGATAGTGATTGTGGGTGATAGTAGATTATAATGAGTATGGGTGGCAATGATGACCGTGATAATAATGGGCAATGGTGATATCGAATGAATAGATAAAATTGGTGTCCTAACGTTTCTATAGAAATTCTTGAAAAGACATTTTAATGATATTAATAATTTTTTTTGCAATAATAATTAAAACCATCATTAAAATTAAACAAACAAGACCTTATAGTATAAACAAGAATACATTTCTCCACAAACAAGTGCTAGTATATATTCTTAATTTGCAGTCCTCAAATCAAGTCCAACATGTTTCAATCTAAAAATTTGTAAACAAAATCAATACTCATGGATTCTAATTAATGCTCTATCCTATCCTTGTATACTTGGGTATAGTAATATTTACAATTGAGATATATAGCGAAAATTAACTTGAGGAAACAACTAAAAATAGAGTTAACACATTATAGCAGAGGGGAAAGAATGGATACATGTATAGTCATTGAATCTCCTTAGTTGTTGTTACTGTTGGTCTTTTTACCGGGTGCGGATGCTGGTACTTTTCCTTTAGGAAGCTTATATAATAGTAAGTTTAAATCTCCATTCTTGACGGCCTTCGTGTTAAACTCAACAATACTAGAGGATGATGATTCACTAGGTAAAAGGCCTTCATTTATCAATGGTCTGGCGCATGAAGAAGTTGATATCACTAGAAAAATTATAAGAATTGTTGTGAAATTGCAACATAACTTACCGTTGGCCATGAATAAATTAAATTGGTTCTTTTGCAAGAAACAAATTTATTTTTTCCTCGAGGAAATTGGTAATAAGAGTTTTTTGAGTAGTGATGATATCTAATAGGCTAAGATTTGAGGATTTTATATGGTGGAAGTAGACATCTTTTTTAATTATTATTATTATTATTAATATTAAGGAAGACAAATAGTTAGATGTGTAAATGAGTATTATTCTGAAATAGTCAGCGGCTTTAAAAATCGTAAAATAAGGGGTAAGAAATATTGTGCGGATCGAGGACACGCTTTGACATTGCACACGTTGTTGTGAGTGTACCTAATGTTAACTCTATACATTGAACAAATAAAAATTTTATGCTCCTACCTATTATTTGGATTTACCAAGAAAGATGTACGGTCTAATGAGGCTACTATGAAATATTTATTCATGGGTGGGGCAAGCTCTTCTATTCTGGTTCATGGTTTCTCTTGGCTATATGGTTCATCCGGAGGAGAGATTGAGCTTCAAGAAATAGTAAACGGTCTTATCAATACACAAATGTATAACTCCCCAGGAATTTCAATTGCGCTCATACTCATTACCGTAGGAATTGGGTTCAAGCTTTCCCCAGCCCCTTCTCATCAATGGACTCCTGACGTATACGAAGGAGTGCGGTTCGTTCGAGAAATTCCTACCTCTCTATCTAAAGTTGTATACCACTGCTATGGTGCCGATAGATTCACTACTTCAGCGCCGTTATCGGACATGGCAGGCTGAGCATCTATTTCTCGTATATCATTCCACACCGAGAAGAGGGATGTGTACCGTATTCACCTTATTCAAAAAGGTAATTATAAATAATTATCACTTAAAGAAAAAATAGTACGTCTAAAATAAGACAAATAATGTTTCGTTGATTATTGATATTATAAAATATATTAGTTTCATTATTAGTAAATATAAATTAAATCCTCATCGATGTATGCTTAGGTGGAAATTGAGATTATACTAATACATACATAAAATTGGAGTAAATCTACACATGGTGTTGTTGAAAGGTGAACTGTAACTTTTTGCTCCATTGGAATTTCTTAAAGATTTTCTCTTATTATATCCGAGGAGTCTGAAGTGGAATTAGGGTGTACATCGACGTACCTATTTCAGCGAGGACAATTTTGAAAAAAGTTAAAAAGAAATAATTAATTTTAATTTAGTTAGTATACAATTTTTATGTAACTATAAGATTCGCTTTAGCTTTGACTTTTAGTTTTAAATTCATATTCTTTAGTTATAACTTTATTATTTTGATTTTCGCTAATATTTTGTAAATTTTATAACTATTTGAGTAAAATATCAACTGTCGATGAAGAAAAACACTTTAATTATGGACATCTCAATAGGTCTTTTCACGTTAGATTTGCGAGAAAAAAGAATGAAATTATTTACTACAACACACACAAATATATAATATAATTTATTTTAGAGTAAAATTTTAAAATTTATTTTACCAATACCACTTAAAATTTATCAATATAAGTAATATTTGTCGGGTATTTATTTAAACTTAATAAGATGATTTTAAATTATTTTATTAAAACCACATAAAAATATTTTTTATAAACAAATATTGGACTCGTGCATGACATGAGTTTTCTCGTCACAAAGGTGACAGTAATTTGGAAGCAGAGGCCTTGGCAGCTAAATATGGTTTGAGCAGATGTATACTTTTGAATTATGGAGACTTTACCCTTGAAGTGGATTCATTATCTCTTGTCCAAATGATCAACGAGAACAAATGCTATAATTATAAACTATTAAGGATCATCGAAGAGGTTCAACATCTGAAGAAACTTGCTAATGTCAGGGTAGAACACTATTTCAGGGAGGTCAATACGGTTGCAGACCATCTTGTCAATTAGCCGCGAGCAGTCAGAATGAGGTCTATTATGACACCTATCAACAACTTCCAATGGGGGCGAGGGGTCCATTCCAACTTGACAAGAGCCAAATGCCTTCTATAAGGCTCAAATATGACAAGGCAATTTTTTTTGTTAGTTAGCCGGATAGATTGATCTTTTTGCGAGGATTGGACAATCTAAGATGGCTTCTTCTACCCTCTTTTTGAAGGATAAATTTGTATCCTTGTGTTATGTTCGGAGGTAAGGCCAACCCCCCCCCCCCTTGTATGCATATTCCGATTTATAACACCCCAGACATGGGAACTTTTTTTTAAAAAAAAAGAGTCAGAAATGTCCCCAATGTATTAGAAATTGCTAAAAAAATTGTCTTCCTTTTATATATTGAATCAAATTTGTCCCATCTTCCACCTATTGAAATGTATTAGAAATGACTCAGAAATGTCTTTCTTTCACATGTTGAATTACATTTACCCTTAACGTCATTTTCAAGCTTAAAACATCCTCCATTAACGATTCAATTATATGATAAACAAACAACAATAACAATAATAATATATCTACTGTAATCCCACAAATAAAATTTAAGAAGGGAATGATGTATGCAAATTTTACCTCTATTTTTATTAAGGATAGACAGACTCAAAGGAAATATGATTGCACGAAAAATATGAATTTGGATATGGACCCTAAACTTATCTATGAATTAACCACGAATTACTATATAAACTGTTAATGTTAAACAAATTTAATTTATACCCCATCTCTTAATTAGAGTTTGTACTTCCATGTACGGAACATTGCTTGCTAGATTCACCTAATTAAATAATGGCACTGTTTTGAACTTTACAACCATCAACAGATAGATCCATTAATGAAGTAAATCCAGACACTCACACACCTAATTTACTATATATATATATATATATATGGAGAGAAAGCTATAAAGAGATCCATCTTCCCCGTGACTATGTCAACTATGGATTACCATATCTTCTTTGATTGATTTATGGTATTTGATTATGTTTTAGATAGTGATAAGATCTACGTATGTCATCAGATATAATCTTAAAGCTAAATTTAAAATAAAAATAATAAAACAAGGCTCTAGTCTTGTAGGTTCCTCTAGATTGTACCAACGACACAAGAGACTCTCTCATGAGTGCACTGTTAATTATATCTTAATTTCTTTTATTTTTTTCAAGATAAATATATATATATACACATAATTTTTTCTAAAGTAAACCAATGTACATGCACCCCACCAATACATGTGAGTCCGCCTGTGTGACTATGGTAAAAGATATTCAATTGAATCCACCTCCAAAGAAAAGCCCGTGACATGCCAGCCTGATTTAACTCAAGTGAGTGACAACCAGCAAGTTTCCAACAAATTAGTCGGTGATTTTCTTCCACTTAATTATCCCAAAACTCTCACTCTCACATCACCTTATCTTACTGCTGACTTGGGGTAAACAATTCACTCAACAACTCTCATTAAATACTCCAACTAGTTATGAAGAACTTGTCCAGTGTAAGAGATCAATATTTGTTTATAAATTTATTTTAAAAGTAATATTAATTAAATTATTTTATAAAGTATAAAATAAATAATCGATAAATATTATTAATATTGATAAATTTTAATGGCATTATTGATTAAATAATTTTAAAGTTTTTTTCTAAAATAAATTATATATATTTATGTAGTAATTTTCAAGAATCTAATGTGACTAGGCTAACTGAGATGTTCATAATTAAAGTTTTTTTTTTTATTTATTGACGGTTGATTTTTTACTCAAAATAGTCATAAGACTTGCACAAATATTGACGACATTGAAAGTAATAACGTTATAATTATAAGATATAAATTTAAAACTAAAAGATATAACTTAAGTTCCACAATTTTTAAAAATTTATATTCTAATTAAATTAAAATAGAATAATTTTTTTTTTCTTTTTTAGAAAATGCTCTTACCGAAGTAGGCATATCGAACGAAGATCTATCTACTTCAGACACAAAAATGCTACAAATGAAATACCATTTGAAGACAGTTAGCAAGCAGCACCAGCACACATGTTGACGGTGTGTGTTGTCTGCTAACTCTCACTTATCAAATAAGAAAAATATATATACTCAATAACGTACATACGTTTTTTCTGTAAAGGATGTCGATATTTAAAGAAGTGAACAAATGAATAAATCACTATAACAACATCATAATAAGAAAATAAAACATACAATTCATTTTATATTATATGAATAAAATCTTCAATTGTTAGGGTTGTTCAAAATAGAATCGAAATTAATAATTTGAATTAATAAAAAAGTTATTGGTTTATTGATAATGGGTTATTGATTTTGCAATTTCGGTAATGATTTAGTTTTTTTTATATCGGATTATCGATTCTTAACTGTTTGAGGTTTTTTCTTAACAAGTTAATCAATAATCGGATAGTAAATTAATAAGTTATATATATATATATCTGTAAGTCCCCGAGCCTACACCCTGGATGTAACTGGCACTCGAGAACCATTGCTGGTTCCAAAGCGAACCCTTGGCCTGGCTCATTACTCAGTGGAAGACTTACTCAAGCAAAATGAAAACTCATGATGCAAAATATAACTTTAAAAACTTAACTTAAACTCAACTCCAATAATCGTCTGAAAATAATTTAACAAGTATTAAATGCCTCATGAACTCAAAACATTACAACAACAAAGGGAATAATGATAGACTCCTCGACTTTTAAATTATCTATGAAGCCTCTACTATTACAAAAGGATTATCGGGACAAGACCCACGACATCCTAACAAACTGAAGAAAAATGGAACCCTCCGGAAGCAAGGAGGCTCACCAAAGCTAGTTGGAACTGTAAGTGGTCTCTATGGAGCATCTGTTGATGACCTTGAATACCTATATCTGCATCATAAAAAGATGCAGGCCAAATGACGTCAGTAATTGAATGTACGAGCATGTAAAGGGAATTCTAAAGCATAAACATAAGCTTGAACTGATAAAAAGGAACATACTTACCTCGTCTCATCTCACTCAACTCGACTCAACTCAAGGATACTCAACTCAAAGATACTCAACTCAACTCAAGGATACTCAGCTCAAGTTACTCAAATCAACTCAAGGATAAAGCAATAATAAAGAAAGCTTTTAGATCAATAAATAATTATAACTCAACTGTATGTAAAAATACAACAATAACTCAATTGTATGTAAGAATACAATAATAACTCTTATTTGGGAGATTCTCTAACCGACAACCATCACTATGAGCTATGTGATGATACAACGTCTCGCTTACGCTGCCAGAACTTTCCTATACCTTGCCGGAGTATAAGACATCCTCAACTAAGTGGATCTACTAAGCTATGCTTAAAAGAAATAAGAAATCATCTAAAAAGTATAACCCTTTACCCATGTTGGCATACATGGTTTGAGTTGTCTGAACTCGTCCCCATATCCGTGCTCAATACTACTCCCATAATATAACTCATGCTCATATGCTTATAAACATTTCCTCATCTCCAAACTTTGAGATTATTATTCAAAAGGTTCTCTTAAAAGAGATAGTGCTCAAAACTCCTCATGAACTCATTTGGAAATCAAAGTTTCCTCTCAATTTAAATGTAAAAACATTTACTCTTGGGAATACTTAGTCCCTTTATATCCATTTCTAAAACATGAAACTCAACTCTCATCATCCTCATCCTCATTTACTCAAGTCTTAAAATAAATTATAAATAATTGTAAAAGACTTCTCAAAATAGAGTTCATGCCGAGTTGTGGATGTGACAACTCAATTCAAGGTTTTCAATAACCATATATAGAACTCAATACTCGAAACTCAACAACTCCAGAACTCAAGGACTCAATGATACTGCTCATCTCAAGAATGCTCGACTCTTAGGGTTCATGCGAAATTAAGGGCATGAACAACTCAACTCAAGGACCTTCATGTGTAACATGTAGTAGTCTCATAATTAGGAATATAATCTCAAAAGGATTAGGAACTCAAAACTCAAGAACTTAGAACCCGAAGATACTACTCCTCTCAAAGGTACTCAATTTATGGAGTTCATGCGGAGTTATGGACATGAACGACTCGACTCAAGGATCTCAACAATAATGTAGACTCATGAATACACTCTTTTCATTCTCATACTCACTTACTCGAGTCTTGAAACAACTTATAAGTAATTGTAGAAGACTCTTCGAAAAGACTCAAAGGAACTTCCTCAAACTTTACTCTTAACTCTACCTCGAATTTGAATTATGAATTTAAGGATCATGATTATTGTATATATGATTTCTCGATGATTAGATGTAGTTTGAATAGTTAAAATCAAGAAGTAATTGATGACACGTTTTAAAAGAACTCATACGGAACGAAAGACAGAAAATGAATGGGGGCAGACGACCCTGGCGCATTCCTGGCGCAAGGCGCCATCCCTTAATTTCAGAACCTCATTTCTGGCGCACTGCGGGCGTGGCGCGCCAGCCCTCCTGGCTATGAGGGCGCATCACCCCAGCCCCTCTGGCGCTATGGGGGCGCATCTCCCCAGCCCAAATCCTGAAAATTTTGACAAACTTTGTTTCTCAATTTTTTGCCCTAATTTACCTAGAATTGATTGGATTCTTCCCAACTTTCTTAGATTCATTAACCTAACCCAAGTACATGAAAATCTACTCGAAATCCCTCAAGAATTACTCATTCGCAAGATCCTCACCTCAAGAACTCAACAAGACTCAATTAACCAGGAATGAAGCTAAAACCTCTCAAGAACTCAAATCATTCAACCTCAAGAATGAAATTACAGATGAAAATCACATGATTGGCATGTGGGTGAACGAACCCAACACTATGAGAACTTACATACCTCAAAGTACTAGGTTATTGGCGAAATCTAGGATGAATGCTTGAAACCTTGAACTTTTGCTCCTCTTGAATCTTCTTTCTAAAACTCTAAACGTTTTGGGGATGAATGAAACTGATTCTAATCAGTTTAGACCCTAAATTGGGTGTAATTCACGCTTAGACTAAGTGGGGTGTAAGGAAAAGACTAAAATACCCCTCCTTAGTGCGGGTGAAAAGGCCCTATCTAGAGAGTCTGCACTCAAACGGTCATATCTCCCTTATTCAAACTCGGATTTTAGCAAACTTAGTGGCGTTGGAAAGAGGACTCAAAGATCTTCGATTTGATACCTCGTGGTCCACCTAAATCATTATGTGCTAAAAGTTATGATCATTTGAAGTTGATCCAAAACTTAAAAGAACTTACAGATGACTTGAATGAATTTCCCTTTTAATTCTTTTTGGAACTCGGGGTGCTACATCTAGTGACCTTGACACCTAAGAAAATTTAAATTCCTCAGTAAAAATCTTACTCACAATGAAGAATGGTTTGAGTCTTAGTTCAAAAAAATTTGGGGTGTTACAATATCATTCGGTATATAGAGTTCTTGGCTTAGAATTAGTTTTCATACTTTTATTTCTGACGGTCTAATCTCTGAGTTATTCTACAAGATGTCATTGTTTGGTTTTGAGCAAGATGCAATCTGTCACCCCATGTGTATGGTTCATTTGATTTGTCACCTTGGCCTACGTGATTTTCAATGATATATTTTATGTGAAGTTTGAAAGGCTAAAAAACCGATAACGATCAACAACTGATAATCCATAAATCGATATCTTAATGGTTCTATAACGATTTAACATGTCTACACTGATAATCAATATATTTCAAAATCAAACTGAACCGTTCCCTTTTACTATTTCAATTTATTTTTTAAGAAAATCATTTAAAACCCTTATTAATGTCTAGTTATTTCCCAAAATTTATTAGAATACTGGTAAACAATGTCACGATCCAGACCGTCGGGATTGACACCCACACTAACTATCCAGTGGGAGAACCATTACTATAGCCCAACTAAGCAATTTAACCAAAATACTAAGCATTTAAAAATACGGAAACAGGTTTAAATAACTAAATAAATAATACAGAATTCCCATAAACTCCAAAAGTTCAACTAACATCTAACAACTAATGCGGAAATTAACCCCTAGAACCTGAAAGTCATTGTACCAAAACATCTAAAGTGCAACAAGTCTAAGAAAAAGGGGTACAACCCCAACCAAACATAAAACAACTACTAAAGCAATGTCTAAGTCCGAACAGAATGGACTAAACAAATAAAATGAAAGATCCCTGACAGCCTGAAAGAACTGGCTCACCCTTGAATCCGGTCTCGATCAGTTATCTCCTAGCTGAGGTATGTCCGTAGTCGCCTGAAGATGCCCTGTACTCAACAAAGAATGAGCAAGTGCAGTATCGGTACACAACCACAGTGTACTGGTAGGATCACGCGGTTATTCCCGTAAGCGAAACATATATAAGCAGTCACAACATAATAAACACAACATGTACAGAATATACATAAACATCGGTTATCATTTCAGGAGCAATGTACAATTCCACATTCTCATTAATCAGGTAAACATGACAATTCAATGGTCCTCTCATGAAACCCATACCCAAACTGTTAGTGTGTCGGATCGTGACACTCGATTCCAATTAGTGTGTCGGAACGTGATACCCGATCCAATATATGTGTCGGAACGTGACATCCAATCCAATCAACACAACGACAATCACATTCACACTCATAATGTATATACTCATAATCATACAATCAAGTGTTGATTCATGACATACAATGGTTCATTCATACTCATTTCATTAGGTTTGATCAATAACGCCTCATTCACATATATGCATGCATTACAATGAATCAATTACCAACATATATTACCCAAACATGAAATCAAACCATCACCTACCTCGAAACCAAGCTTGAATCCTCCTAAGGCACTTGAATCTTTCCTTTCCGGATTTTTTCCAATTGTTCGTAGTCTAAAACATACAATTAACGCAAGGATCAATAAACGAGGTCTAATTACCCGGATTATAATCAACATTACCAATCCTAGTCCAACCCCACGATCCCAATACCCAATTTAGGGCTTTTTCCACCACTATCCACATGTCAAAACCTTTCCCCAATAATAATTACCCAAGAATTTAAGTTCTACGGATCGAAAAAAGGATTAGGGGAGTAAAAACCTTACCTTTAGTGCTAGAAGAGATGGAAACCTTCAAGAAATATCCCTGGGTCATCTCTTAGCTCTCAAGAACGAAACTTGCAGAAAAATAACGTTTTTGGAATTTAGTCCCAACTTAAGTCGCGACTGGGCCGCTACGGCGGACCCCATCCCACCACAGCGGCCCCTCCCTGGTGGCTTACGCGGAGACAGAACATCGGAATTAGAGTTTCAAACCCCCATTTCACAACACACCTTCAACCCGTGACATTCAAAAACTATCCGTTCACGCTAAGATCAATTTCAGGAGTTCTACTCGCCCGAATTCGATTCCGTAAAGCCGTACGGGCTCCTTAACGTCTTAGATATCCACTCATGTTATAAAATTCATTATTATATCTCTCATTCATTACAAATTTCCTAGACCTCACATGACTCAAATTTCATCCAAATCTGGACTAGGCTAGGAATTTCCAAGTCACTACTCAAAAGTTTTATGGCCCCAATTCTTTCCCCATTGGCTTTTCCCTAACGACGAAATCAGGCTGTTACAATAGATACCAATTTACCCATCACTCGTCCCCGAGTGATCAACTAGGAAAGGCTGGTTAAAGTAAGGTTAGAGTAGTACCTGAATCGTTGAACAACTGGGGGTACTTGTCTTGCATGTCCTACTCGGTTTTCCAAGTAGCTTCTTCAACTGGATGATGCTTCCATTGAACCTTCACAGACTTTATCTCCTTGGTCCTCAGCTTCCGGATGTCGCGGTCAAGAATTGCCACCGGTTCCTCCTCATACTGAAGGTCTTTATCTAACAAAACTGAGTCCCATTTTATGATGTAATCCCCGTCCCCATGATACTTTTTCAACATGGACACATGAAATATTCGATGAACTCCGGATAAGTTTGGAGGTAAATCCAATCTATAAGCCACTGGCCCTACACAGTCAAGAACTTTAAATCCCCGATGTATCGAGGGCTAAGCTTGCCCTTCTTGCCGAATCTCATCACCCCCTTTTTAGGTGACACTTTTAGAAGAACTTGCTCACCAGCCAGAAGCGTCATGTCCCTTACCTTACGGTCTACATACTTTTTATGTCGACTCTGGACTGCTATAAGCTTAGCTTGGATGTGTCTCACCTTATCATCAGCATCTTTCACCTAATCAACCCCCAAAGGTTTCACATTTCCAGCCTAAAACCAACCAAATTGAATACCTACACATCCTCCCATACAATGCCTCAATGAAGTCCTCTCCATACTCGAGTGATAATTATTGTTGTATGTAAACTTAACTAACAACAAACGCGATTCCCAATAACCATCAAAGTTGTTCGTACACACGTCTGCAATATGTTATCAAGAATCTTGACACAATCATCAAGACGAATCATTTCTCACATAAGCATGATAAACTTCTAAATCAATACTCGCTACAATTAGAAGTGAATCTGAACCAACCAACAGACACTCATAATACCGAAACAATCATAGTTCTTATCAACATCTCCATCTCACAACATAAATTTTCATGAGCTTAAGTTATAAAAAATTGATCTTTAGACATCAGATACTCATCGAGGGATATGTCCAAGCATACAAATCCTCTAACAACACTATCAAAATGCTAGATTTAGTAATTTTGATTGTAGATTACCCTTAAGAACAATAGAATTGGACCCAATGATCCCAACACTCAACCACACATAATCGATACATGACCTTGACGACTAGATGAATATTAAGATTGTTGGACAACCATAAATACGCATGGTAGCTCTTCTATAAATTCTCATAAGCAAGGTGGTATATGTAGAACCACTAGAATACTTTAACAAATCCAAGACAACACCAAATAGGTCATCTGAAATAACCAAGTCTTCCCAATCATCCCACTAAACCGAGAGAACATTGCAGGATCGATACACCTGATCCACCACTAGGGATCCACCCACAAAAGTGAAAATACACGTGAGCATAGCTAGTGAATCATACTCACAACCATCATAAATACTCCAACCATTTACCTTATTCCAAATCAACACTTTTAAATGAAAACTTTTCCTAGGTACTTTAATAATCAACAGTAATAAACCTTACGACTCAACCCAGGTGTAAGTCCATCCAATGCTCAATACCTGATACAATTGATCATTTCTCACCTTGTAAATTCATACCTTGAACAAATATATCACTACAAATGTAGACTTACAATGAAAAATCTAAATTGTAAATTCAACTGTATAACACAATCCCCTTATCTATCAACATTAGCTTATACCTTGAAGATTTTTATGAATTCATGGATCTTCTCATATCATTGATCGCCTCTCCATCAATCTTACAATATCTTTCGCTAAAAAATCAATCGTACTCATTACTAAACTTAAAAACAAAAACAAAGCACTTATCATCATACTCGAGCTAATGTCTGTACACTCATTTCTCAAGTCTTTTCCAGTAGTTTTTAATCAATCTGATGGACCCGTGACACTATTACCATCGCCACAGCAAAATGAATGAAATCATGCGCCTCTGAACCCAATTATCTATCCCTCTGAAGATACCTCTTTAGCCTTTGCAATCAAATAAAATATTCTTGCTCTCGCCTCTCTCTAAAGGTTGTACTACATCCCACTATTTTTTCTTCATTATGACTCTAACTCTTTTAAATTCTATTTGAGTGGTGTCCCACCATCTCTTAAAAATTTTCATAAAACCACGTTACTCACCAAATATTAGAAAACCACAACCTTAGATACTCGCAAGTCGTAATTACTATAAAAAGTTTGGTTAACCAACAATCGTGTTATATAGCTGCATCCCATCACAATCCATCACAAACTCTTGTTACCATTATGCTCAGTGAGCTCTGGCTATCACTACGAATTCAACTTTTTCTTCGACATGACACCTCAAACTCAGGTATACCCATCAAATTCAAAGGACTAACCAAAATTTTATACACACTTTCTTACTAAAATCTTCAATTGCCTTCCCCCAAGTATACTCAATGGAACTTTCTTTATCTATAAGCTTGTCATTCCGGTATCAATCTACTCTTTTATGGCTTAAGATAAAATCATCAGTCCTCATACTACCATCCTTCTTCTTAACAAACAAGACAGGAGCACCCCATGGGGAAGCACTAGTACTGATGAAACCTTTATCAAGAAGCTCCTGGATTTGAGCTTTAAGATCTCTCAATGATGCCGGAGTCATGCGATAAGGAGGAATGGAGATGGGGAGAGTGCCAGGTTCCAAGTCAATGCAGAAATCTATACTATATCGAGAGGCATACCAGGCAAATTGGTAGGAAACACTTCCTTGAATTCAGACACTATAGGAATAGACTCAATAGAGGGAGACTCAACATCAACATCCTGAATATGAGCCAATTACGCCAAACACCCCTGCCCCACCAGTTTCCTAGCCCGCACGAAAGTTATGACCTTAGCTGGCTTAGGCTTGTACACCCCTTCCCACTCTAACCTTTCCCTATCCGGGATCTCTAGAGTTACCGACTTAGTATTATAATTTAGCACATCATAATAGGGGGACAACCAAGTCCTGCCTAAGATTATATCGAAGTCAGTCATATCCAGAACAACTCAATCAGTCCATGTATGAAAACCCATAAATAGGATAGGACATGCATGATATACATGGGTGACTATGAAACATGGATGGGGGCATCAAGCACATCACAAACCGTATCAAATCCCAAGGCAAACTGAACTGACACATATGAATAAGTAGAACCCGGATCAAACAAAACAGTAGCCATTCGGTCACAGATAAGAATAACACATGTGATCACTACATCAGACGCCTCAGCCTCGGTATTGCCTGGAAAGACATGAAATTGAGCCCTGTCATCTTGACGGGCAACCTCCTTGCCTGGTTGCACTGCTCCTCTACCTGCATTACCGTTTCCCCGACCTCCACGGCCTCGTTGATTCCTTTCTCACCTACCTTGTAGACGTCCTCTGCCATTATTACCGCTGCCCGCAGGTACCACTGCTCTGGTCTGCGGTGGCACGGGGTCAGGCATGCGCGGATGGGGACAATCTCTCCTCATATGTCTCGATTCTCCACAATTGTAACACACTTAATAACTTAACCAAGTAAGATCGCTGCTATTGAAGTAGTCGTATCATGACCCTCTTTGATATACACCAAATCTAGGAAATCGTAGTAGAGATTCCAACCTCAATTGTCGCACATAATTTCATCATTTACTAAGCAACCCATACATGTTATGACAACAATACTAAATGCATTTTCCAAAGTAATGGTGTTCATTATCTAGCCATCCCTTACAAAACTTCTTAAATGTTGTCACCTTGGCAAAGTCTTCTGACTTCATCCCCTTCTGCCTCCGTCCCAAAATCAACCACTTCTTGAGAAGATTTTGCTGAAGCAGCCACCTATAAGCTTGAATCTGCAAATCTGACCTTAATCCCTTATAGGCTGCAACAATTATATTATGTTGCTCTCTTTATCAGGAACATATATTTCCTCCTATCCCTCGAAGTTCAGGGTATATACTTCTCCATAAAGAAGCTATTAAATGTTTCTCAAGTCATGAGTAGTGCATTTACTAGTCGGCACTCAACATGAAACCATCACTATATTTTGGCGTCACCCTTGAACTGGTATATCATAAACTCAATACCCAATCACTCTACCTTATCCATGTTATGAAGCAGCTCATGACAATCAACAAGAAAATCATAAGAATGTTCAGATTCAGTACCCATGAAGAATGAAGGAGGAAAGATATCAATTAGTATCACCCAGATACCAATTGGATTCAAGTAATAGCACGAAAGAAGGAAAGAATTGAGTTTTCCTAAAGTCCTATAGCCTCTCAAATAAAAGTACAGACATCTCTGTACCGTTCCGCAAGACTCTACTAGACTCATTTTGGTACAATGAGATCAACGAACCTAGGGCTCTGATACCAACTTTGTCACGACCCAGACCGTCGTGATTGGCACCCACACTAACCCTTCGGTGGGAGAACCATTACTACAGCCCAACTAAGCAATTTAACCAAAATACTAAGCATTTAAAACTACGGAAGCAGATTTAAATAACTAAATAAATAATACGGAGTTCCCATAACTCCGAAAGTTCAACTAACATCTAACAACTAATGCAAAAATTAACCCCTAGAACCTGAAAGTCATTGTACCAAAACATCTAAAGTGCATCAAGTCTAAGAAGAAGGGGTACAACCCCAACCAAACATAAAACAACTACTAAAGCAATGTCTAAGTCCGAACAGAATGGATTAAAAAAACAAAACGAAGGATCCCTGGCAGCTTGAAAGAACTGGTTCACCCTTGAATCCGGTCTCGATCAGTTATCTCCTAGCTGAGGTCTATTCGTAGCCGCCTGAAGATGCCCTGTACTCAACAAAGAACGAGCAAGTGCAGTATCAGTACACAACCACAGTGTACTGGTAGGATTACGCGACTATTCCAGTAATCGAAACATATATAAGCAATCACAACATAATAAACACAACATGTACAAAATATACATAAACATCGGTTATCATTTCAGGAGCAATGTACAATTCAACATTCTTATTAATCAGGTAAACATGACAATTCAATGGTCCTCTCATGGAACCCATACCCAAACTGTTAGTGTGTCGGATCGTGACACCCAATCTCAATTAGTGTGTCGGAACGTGACACCTGATCCAATATATGTATCGGAACGTGACACCCGGTACAATATATGTGTTGAAACGTGACACCCAATCCAATCAATACAACCACAATCACACTCACACTCATAATATACATACTCATAATCATACAATCAAGTGTTGATTCATGGCATACAATGGTTCATTCATACTCATTTCATTAGGTTTGATCAATAGTGCCTCGTTCACATACATGCATACTTTACAATGAAGCAATTACCAAAATCTATTACCCAAACATGAAATCAAACCATCACCTACCTCGAATCCAAACTTGAATCCTCCTAAGGCACTTGAATCTTTTCTTTCCGGATTCTTTCCGCTTATTCGTGGTCTAAAAACATACAATTAACGCAAGGATCAATAAACGAGGCTTAATTACACGGATTATAATCAACATTACCAACCTTAGGCCAAACCCACAATTCCAATACCCAGTTTAGGGCTTTTCCACCATTAACCACAGGTCAACCTTCCCCCAATAATAATTACCCAAGAATCTATGTTCTACGGATCGAAAAATGGATTAGGGGAGTAAAAACCTTACCTTTAGTGCTAGAAGAGGTGAAAAACCTTCAAGAATGGGTCGTATCTTAGCTCGCAAGAACGAAACTTGCAGAAAAATAATATTTTTGGGGTTTAATCTCGACATAAGTCGCGACTGGGCTGCTACGGTGGATCCCATCCCGCCACAGTGGCCCCGCCCTGGCGGGATAAATCCCACCCTTGTGGCTTGCGCGGAGACATAATGTCGGAATTAGAGTTTCAAACCCCTATTTCACAACACACCTTCAACCCGTGACATTCAAAAACTACCAGTTCACGCTAAGATCAGTTTTGGGAGTTCTACATGCCCGAATTTGATTTTGTAAAGCCGTACGGGCTCCTTAACGTCTTGGCTATCCACTCATGTAATCAAATTCATTATTATATCTCTCATTCATTATCAGATTTTCTAGACCTCACATGACTCAGATTTCGTCCAAATCTGGACTACGCTAGGAATTTCCAAGTCATTACTCAAAAGTTTACTAGCCCCAATTCTTTTTCCATTGGCTTTTTCCTAACGACGGAATCATGTCGTTACAGATTTCAAATCCAAATTAATATGTTCAACTTCATAAAATAAGTATTTAATACTCCCTCCATTTTAAATTAATTGAATTGTTGAGACATTTTTCATTTTTCAAATTAACTTAGTTGTTCAATTTTCAAGACTACTTTTGAAATGTTCTTCCAATTTTACCCTTCATTAGTTAGTATTAAAATTAGTTAGTATTAATTAATGTGTAGTTATTTTAATCATAAAATTGATAATAATCAATAAGGGTAAAAATGGAAAGTTATGCCTAATTTATGTCTTAATCTTCTTTTCTTAAAGGGTGTGAAACACCTCAACAATTCAATTAACGGAAAAGGGCCTAAAATACCCCTCAACTATGTGAATTGGTACAAAATTACCCTTTTTCTACCTTTCGGGCCTAAAATGCCCTTGATGTCAACCTTTTGGCTCTATTTTTCCCCCCATCTTTAACAGTCTAAATAATAACCTCAATTATCAAATTCTTTTATGACGTGTCGCTATCCTATTGGCTGCCTTAATAGTTAATTAAACTGATTAAAAAAACAAAATACCCACCCAAAAACCCCACCCGTAACCCAGATCTTTTAACCCAATCTTCATCCCCAAACCTTTTAACCTAAAGAAAAACTCATGCTCATCTTCAAATCTCCTCTCTTATTTAATAGTCCAACTACAATATCATTTTTTTTAATTTGAAAGAAGAGCACAATTAGGGATGGCAATGGGGCAGTGCGGGGAGGGGGTGGGGCGGGTTGAGCTTAACCCACATAATTTTTAATCCCCCCTGCGCCGCCCCGCATTACAACTTTTTTCATTTTCAACCCGCCCCACCCTGCCCCGCATAACTTTTTTAATATTTTCTTTTTCTAGTTAAGTTTGATAATAAAAATAAAATTCATAAAAAGAAATTCATTTTTTCATTAAGTTGTATTAATTTAATAGGATAGTAACTTAAAATTTTATTTTTTAGAGGTCAATTGGAAACATGTAAGAAATTGTATTATTTTTTATTGAACCATTTTCATTTACTATCTTGAATATTTTAGTAGTTTTATGGAAATTATTTTAATAAATAATGCTCTATCACTCTTATAACATGTAAGAAATTAAAATTAAGTTTGAACCCACATGAAATCACATATACCCACAACCCGTCCCGCCCCACATTAATTTTTAAAAAACCCACTTCAACCTGCCCGCATCCGACCCGCCCCGCACAACCTTAAACCCCCCCGCCCCGCCCCGCATAGCCTTAAACCCACCCCGCCCCGCATCCGCCCGCCCCATTGCCATCCCTAAGCACAATGTCCTCTGGTAAATTCATTAATGCATGTATCCGATTTTATTGTCCGGGAGGGCCTCTATTGTTTGATGTGCATATGGTGTATGGTCTACGTAGTTTCTTTTAATATTTTACAATTTGGTTGTTATATTATCATGTTACTGTTTAGGCTCGAGTGTCAGCCTGTGTGGATATTAAATGGTAACGCTGATGAGCGTCAGCATGTCTACAGAGGCGGAGCTAAGTGGGGGTTCATGGGTTCGGACAAACCCACTAGCTTTTTCGTAGACCTTATATTTGTATTAGAAAATTAAAAAAATTTATGTATACTAACTTGTGAACCCCCAAACAAATTGATTTAGAACCCTCAAACTCCTAATCTTTGCTCCGCCTCTGCCTGTCTATTCATTTTTTAATGTAGATTTTATGCCTCCACCTGCATTTGATTGGCTGTGTGAATTCTATACAGATGACAATACAAGGAACAATGATGGCATGCCTAGTTCTTTTATTTAGTTCACATCTATAAGGTAGCTAGTTCTCCAGTGCTTTGATGCATATTATTTTGAGTATGAATAAGTTAGCTTATGTTGTTGTCATCTCCTAAATACTTCTAGTAGACTTTGTAATTGACATTGAATTCTGGTGAGCTTTGATAGAGGAAGAAGAGAGGAGATTTAAAGATGATGAGCCTAATTTTTTTTAGGTTAAAAGATTTGGGGATAAAGATTGGGTTAAAATATCTGGGTTACGGGTAGGGCTTTTGGATGGGTATTTGATTTTTTTAATTAGTTTAATTAATTATTAGGGCAGCTAATAGGATAGCGATACGTCATAAATGAATTTGCTAATGGGGGTTATTATTTAGACTGTTAAAGATGGGGTAAAATAGAGCCAAAAGGTTGACGTCAAGGGCATCTTAGGCCCGAAAGGTAGAAGAAGGGTAATTTTGTACCAATTCACATAGTTGAGGGGTATTTTAGGCCCTTTTCCGTTCAATTAATTTGAAATGGAGGGAGTATATGATTTTTCGAAAGGAGTACAAAATTTATATTCCCTCTGTCCCTAATTACTTGTCCACTTTTGAATTGACACACCTATTAAGAAAACATTTATTGACATAGTGAGTTTGTCATTTTACCCCTATTAATTATGAAGTGCATGAATTTAAAACTTAACATTTTCAAGAAGTTCTACCTTTTTCAAAGTAATTAATTGAGGGTATAATAGGTAAAAAGAAATTGTTTTTTCTTGATTTGTCAAAATGGAAAAGTAATTAGGAACAACTAAAAAAAAGAAAAAGTGGACAAGTAATTAAGAACAGAGGGAGTACTAAATTAGTTTAAGTAAACAGAGAGAAAGCATTATCGTAACTCGATAATTTTAGATGTAATCACAATAGCCTTATTGAAAGTGTTAATAAATACTTGTTCTTTTATTAAGGCATAAGACAGTAACTTGAGAACTCATAATTAATTTTATTGCCAAGAGAAAAGATGAAGTAATAAAATAAAAAGCTTAAAATTGAAACAACAACATATAATATGCTTAATCCCCAAACATTCCAAATAGCAGAGAATGTAATTTATTTTGGATTAGGTTCTTGAGTCTGTTAAAATAAAAATAATTTCTATTTAAATGTTTAGAAAGTGTTTATTATAGCCATAGCAAACTAAACTATATTTTTGGTTTCATTGTGGAAGCCATGTTAAGTATAATCTTAGCAACCAACATGGATTATGGTGCAGTGGTGAAACTGTTTCATCCTTAATCAGAGGTTCGAATTTGAATCCAATGTATGGAAAAAATCTTGTTAGGAGCGTCACCCTGAATGGGTCTTGCAATGCGCAATCCAAATTTAGTCGGACTCCAGTGCAAATAAACCGGAGATATGCAACAATCTAGCTAGGTACTTAACCGATGAAACCTCAAAGGAAGTTCTTCCTGATGCTTCTGTACTAACTCTTTCTCAGGTTTCACTCTAATGTGGAGTTCAATTTGTTCTAAGCACCACATGTACATGAGAATTTTCCCCAATACACTAACATATTGAAGTTTTTGCTAAGTTAGATGATGTATATTGTTGTAACCATGGGATATTGATGGTAGAAGCTGGCTAAAAAGAGGACCATTTTCTGTATGTGTCATACCTCGTTATACATTCACTCTTGTATGTATCATCTTGCATCTACGCCCACAAACCAGCAAAATTTACCAACTTTACTACTGGACTAGAAACACCTGACAACTATGTACTTGATCAAAAATACAATGAACAATACACCAATACATTTTTCATGACATGACATGACTCGTGCATACAACTGGGAGCAAGCAAACCACAGAGACGGATAGAAGAAAACGAGAGAACACAGCAGCAACCAACAAACGAAAAGTTCAGTGAGTTCAACTTTCAAAGTTTATCAGAGTTGAACTTGACTACTATCAGTCAAAAATCTACACTCAGATACACAATGAGAAAGCCTAGCTTCAACTTCAGTCTCAAATAGATCTTAAATGCACATTCTAACAAAAATGCTCTGGAAATATTTGTTTCCCTGTTCACTCACAGGAATCACTAGATACAAGAGAAAAAATGAGGAGAGGAATGATAGACCTTGTCGGAAATATGGAACAGGTTAAAATTGATAATGATTTGATCTGCTTCTAATACCTAAGACCTTTGGCAACCTCAAAGAAGTGAGCAACATTTTCCTCAGGTGTACCTACTTTGATGCCATGTCCAAGGTTCAAAATATGTTTCCCTTTACCAGCTTTCTTCACTGTATCATTTATCCGGTTGGTAATAAATTCCTTGGAGCCAAAAAGCACTCCAGGATCCACATTACCTTGTATAGCCACATTAGGACCCAGTCGTCTCCTACCATCAGCCATGTCAACTGTCCAGTCCAAACTGACTACATCTACTCCTGTCAAGGGTAGTCTCTCAAGCAAGCCACCTGATCCACTTGCATAAAGAATCAGAGGGAGATCAGGATGGGTTAGTTTCACTGCATCAACTATCTGTTTTAAGTATGGCAGACTGAACTCCTCAAAATCAACTGGGCTTAGCTCTGTGGCCCATGAATCAAAAATCTGAACTGCTTGAGCTCCATTGTCAGCTTGGTAACGGATATATTTAGCCATTGAGGTTGCAAATATTTGAAGCAGCGAATGAAGGACCTGTGTAGCAACAAAGTTGAAAACATCAAAACATAAATTGGCAGATCGTAAGCTAGTGACAAAATGTTTAAAAACTGAATTGATGCAAGTACTTAATCTTGTTCCAGTGATAATAATTACAATCCATGTTTCCATCAATATAACCTCATGAAAGGATAGATACTGTGTTTGTACTAACATGTATATCATGTCTCTTTTTCTTTTCCCAGGCGGAGTGGTTTGGAGGATGGATGTGCAGGGTCGTTCTAACATGTTGAGCAAATTCTTAACAGAAAAAGGCTAATTTCTTAAAACAGCTAGGTATCCTTAAAGACTGCATTCAGCCCCCTCAGGTTTAAAAACAATGCAGCCTGCTATTGCAAAAAATCTGCAGGTCGTACTGTTATTGGCTTCCAGCAGAAAAGAAAAGAAATGAAGTAACTGAAATCCAAACCTCACGATCAACTAGACAAATAAAAGTGCCCCGAGTGCAATTTCACCTTGCTGCTCCTTATTTCCATCACTTATCATTTTTTTTAGTTCACATTCTAGGAATCAAAACTTATTTTCCCAAAGATGTAACGTGCGCCATGCCCCCAATTTTTTTTTAATTTGGGTTCAAGTAGAATATAACGTGACAAATTTAGTGCTCTCTAACAAGAGAATGGGTTAACAAAAGAAAGTGTCTTCTAATTTTCTTTGTTTATTATTTTTTCCTTTTGGTGAATTTCCTAGTGCATTTATTTGGTTACAAGCTTGAAGAGTGGGGTCTGCATTCTTCACCTTGTGAGTTTGCAAAGGGGAATAAGATGTCCTTTGACAAAATAAGCAAAGAATTTCCACTTTCTCAAACTTTAAGGAGCTGACTGGCAGCTTGCCAAACCATAGAAATGCGAAGTGAAAACTACAGAAAGGGAAAAAACACAACAATATATTACCAATCTTTAGAAACCAACAAACAACCTCAGGTGATTTTTTTGGGTGGTACTGGAACAACTGCTCACCCTACCTTTCGCATTAAAAAAGAAAAGAAAGAAAAGAAAAAGGCCAAAGGAATGATGCTCCCATGGCCAATTGAGTACATCAGTTATCAAATCATCAGTGGAAGCGCTCAAATATCTACCCCACCCTATTCCTCAACAGAGAAAAAGTGTAACAGCAAATAGGATCAGGATCTAGAAACTTTGGACTCCCCAAATCCAAAAAAGGCACTGCTTTTGAGAGAAACTCCAAGGGAAAATAAGATTCAACCACAAGATCAGGATTGCAAACATAATATATTCCAACTAATTAACAAATTATGATTGTCACCGTAGGCTTAGTAGCATAGAGTAGCATCAGTAAATTACCTTGGGCTCCGCAAAAGCTAATCTCTTAATTTTTGTAAAGTTCTTAGAGGAACCACCTTCAACCACATATGATGCCAAGGTAAATGGTGCCCCAACGAAACCCAGAACTGCTGCTTGATTATTGACCTATCATAGCAAAGACAAACTCTAATATAATTAACATGATAGCACAACAGGTGATAGTAAGTTAGTAACAGCAATAAGAGTGTTCACATTGTGGAATTTAAGCAAAGCCCCGAAGTTGTTTATTATTCCATTTCAATTTTATGGCATTTTTTTTCCAGTTCAGGGTGTCCCAGAAGGATTGACACTATTCAATTTATATACAACTTTCACAATTTTCAGGAATGCAAATAAATTTGATGTGACATGTTCTCTATCAAATTAATTTTTCAACCAATTCTTAATACTTTATTCCACTATCACTAATCAATACTATTTGTTTTAATCAGTACTATCACTAATCAATACTATTTGTTTTAATCAGTACTATCACTAATCAATATATAAGCCACTGCATCTTAAACTCCATATCCAGTGTATTAGTGGACGAAATAAACTTTTATAAATCTTCTGCAAGGATTTCAAAACAGAAAGAGATAGCAAAGATGTTGAATTTTTCAATCAAGAGACTCTAAACTAATCATTTTGGATGTGCAGTACAGGTGTCTATAATACCATAAAATATAAAGAAAATGTGGGCATGGTGTAGTCTAAGTTCCTGTACTTTGAAGATCTTAGACTACAAATATAAGCAGTTTTTACAGTTTCCGAACATGATATACAGGAATTTTCAGAAGGATGCAATAAGCTTTTCCTCATTTGAGGATAACAAAATCACTCCATGTAAGGCTTATTTACGCCTCTGGTATTTCAACCAAAAAAGAGGGAAAACGTTCTTAACAAATAACCTCCAGAGTAACAAAATAGACATGAAATCCTGACCTCTTTCCGCAAAATCGTTAATGCTTCTCCAACATATGGAACTGATTCTTCAGGAATAAATTCTCTAACTTTCTCAACATCAGAAAGTGTTGTCGGTGGATCAAATATGACAGGACCCTTCCCCTTTATAATGTCAAAAGGGATGTTCATTCCTGAGAGAGGAGTAAGAATATCTGAAAACAAAATGACCTGCAAACATGAGAAAAAAACATTAAGAGCAAACCAATAATCATCAATAGAGATAAGATCAGTAGCTTGTGAATAAAAAACATCAAAAGATGGGGATTCTTCTTAGGTAAAAGTAAAAAGAATGAAACACCAAATAATATACACAACACCAACACATGCCAAGATAGGACTGCAGAGTTCCTCACCCCATCAGGCTGGAATACTTTCCATGGCTGCAGAGAAATTTCTACCACAAGATCTACATTTTCTGATCTCTCACGAAAGGATGGGTGCTTCTCACATAAGATTTGATAACTCTACACAAAAGAAAAGGTGAATAATAAGATGGAAAATACAAAGATCTGAAAAATCAAACAAGAGTAAAGATAAATCCACCTAATCAAGCCACAAAACTCTTAACATAGAATCAAAAAACCAACACAACAGAACTAGAGCATTGAAACTTATCAAGCTTTATGATCACTGAAAAGCCATGTATTCCTAGTTGAAGTGTGTTGAAACATCCAACAAATAGGATTTAAAAGTTCCAAACTTTTCTTTTCACCAGCCTTTTTTTTCTCGATTTCAAACAAAGCAGGAAGAATTAGTCATTCCATCCCCGTGCAAGCAGCTGATCAGTAATGGAAATGCATATCAGGTACATCAATTAGAAGGCATACGAGAATCAATGTCTTTCCATACAGACAATGTTTGAGTTTTCTATTCATAGCCATTTATGCAAAGTATTCTCTTTAACAGAACACATCATCACTGGCAGTTCCAATAACATGCGTAAGTCAAATTTGTAACACAGCATGTAGTTAATATTTTGCAGATTAGAAGTTCAGGATATGCAAAAAGTAAAATTGAACTATAAACCTGCCTTCATGTACCTCCCTGCTTGTCTCATAAGCCAAACAGGAGGCCTTTCTACTTCTTTACCCCGAACAGCATCAAGAAACAAAGGCTCTGTTGCATTTATAGCTTTTGGTTCAGCAACAGTTCCTGTATTAAAAGCACATCAATCACATGACCATGTAGAAAATAGAATAGAAATCTATTTTTTAAAATGGGAAAATCGAGAAGGCTTGAAATCATGACAGATAAGCACAATAAACCTAACTTGTGCTAAAATAACACAAGAGACACTAGCCACAGATTCAGAAGCAAGGACAATCTAAAGAATATGTAGGTTTATCTTCAATAGCTCAATGTTCGAGAATAGGATAATGCTCATTCATTTAGCTCGTTATAGAAAAATTAGAAAAATATATTAGGTGATGAATATGCTCAATTCTCATTAAGTTTGACAAATATGTAATTTTCAACCGAGTTGAAGATGTGATTGCCAAAAACATGGAACAAGCATCTTTAGATGTGTATGCAATACTTCTATATGTCTTTCATCTAAGAGAATAGGTTATAATGCACTATAGTCCCTTAAACTATTGGTTGCTTAGCAATTTTCCCTTAAACTAATTCTCTAGCATTTTCCTATTACTCTCACTTTTTGATAGCCCCACGGTCGTTAAATTTAACATAAGCCCTTTGAGAGTGTCATTGAGGGTAAACACGGCAAGCCATCTCTATAAGGGAGTGGCATTCAGGGTAAAATGGGAATATCTGAAATCAGAACTGATAAAATATAGAAAAACAGCATCCATTTTTGAACAGTAAAAAATGAAAAGTAATACACATTATTGAAACAGAGGGAGCATTTTCTTGATCAAGTAAATAAAAACTGGAGTTAGTACACAGTATAATTCCACAAAGACCAAATTCATATGTGATTATTTTTCTTTGGTTGTATAAGACTAGGCTTCTGTTTTGTTGTTTAACTAGAATTCACAAAAAAAAAAGAAGGGTATCAATCAGGCAAAAGGGACTTTGCTATATGCATCCTAGTTTCCATATTGCTCAATCAGGCACGTTCATTCCAGTGCTAAATTGTTTGTCTTTTATGGAAAATCAAGGACTCTAATCCCACAAATATCCATGCAGTGACCAAACTAAAACTAATCTCACTAAGTCTTAATTCCATCAAATTGGTATTACCTATATGAATCATTTGTTTCCTTTGTATTCTGTTCTTAGCTAAGACCAAATTCATTGGGAGAGATTATATGCCTTTTGAGACAACTAAGAGCGAGTAATTTAGCTCTACCCAGTCTTACTAGCCCTTCCAAATATTATTGTATCACACTTATGAACAGAACCATCTCAGGCTAATTCAAAAAAATTCTGCTTAACAGAAAAAAACAGGAAACTAAAGTGATCTGTTTCGGAAGACAACATAAACAAGAGAAAAGGAGGAGAAAATACCAAGTAAAACAATGTAAGAGAAATTTGTAACTACTACTAAAACTTAATTTTTGCCTAAAGAACAAATAGGTTCTCTTCAGCTTCAGTCAATTGATCATAACCAAATTTTAAGACAGCAATGCCACAATTTTGAAGAATATTCAGAAGCATATTCGAAAAAAGCCCTAACATACTAAGGTATAACTTAATAAGCTTAAAATAATCGAAAGAAATTAGTACATAGAGACGACATTAGCAATCAGAAACAGAACAAGAGTAAGAGTAGCAATTAGCTTAAAGTCAAAGCGGTTACCTCCAACGGAACAAGAGATTCTGGGCTTGAAATTAGAGCGAGAAGAAGAAGGAAATGCAGATTTAGATGAAATTGAGAAAGAGGAGAGTGAGCTGTAAATACAAGACATGATTTCCAATGGGATTTAGATGAAATTGCTTTGCATTTGAAAGAGTTGATAAACTGGGTTTCTGGGCGAAAGGGAAAGATAAAAAGGAAATTGGAGTAGTTGACGAAGGAGATAACTTTGTAGAGATAAGATGACAGTATGGGCCATGGGGCTTCATTTTTCTCTTTCCATGGCGAGTCCGGAACCTATTTAAATTAAAAAATAAGTCATAATTCTAGAAAGTAATTAAAATAGGATTAGTCTAATTTTTTCTTCCATTTTATCCAAAAATATAAACGGCAAACGTTCTATTCGTCTATATTTTAACATAAAACGGATTAATTTTTTCCACTTTATAAAGTGTAACTTTTTCTTACGCTTTATAAAGTGTAAATTTTTCCGACACTTTATAAGAAAAGTCAACATTACCAAAATCTTTTCACTTTCATCTTCTCAAATCATTTTTTTAAAACTCTTCACTGGTCCCAATCCGACAAATCAATCGACCTCACAACAAAAATTGAATTCTCGAAAGATTGGAGCACAAACCGACAACCCAACCAGTGGCGTACGCATGATTTTTCATAAGCGGTGTCACATTTTAAGATAAAAAATAAAAAAAATTATAATGTTATATTAAAAATTGATTTTTTAAAAAACATTTTTATGTGTAGCGACATAAATTTGAATTAAAAAATTAACTAACAAAGAAAAAAGTGTTTCGAACCCCCAACAACTAACCAGAAGTTAAGATAACCTGACCAAACGAGCTACACCCCTCTTTGGTATAAGGAGTGTCACTTTATTTTATATGACCTTTATTTTTTATTTTGATTTTTAGTGTTTTATACTTATTTAATAAAAATTTCCTACGAAATCGTGTCACGTGAAACACCTTGGCCTAAGGTAAATTCCCCCCTAATTACCCAACAATCCGACCCTATAATTTTTTTAAGGTATTTATTTCTTTCATCTTATATTTATTGATCCATGATTTCAAAATTTTCACTAATTTATATATTAATCATGGATCAATGAATATAAGATGAAAAGAAATAAATATTTTAAAAAACTTGTAGGGTCGGATTGTTGGTTTGTCGGATTGGGACCAGTGAAGAGTTAAAAAAATTGATTTGAGAAGATGAAAGTGAAAAGATTTTGGTAATGTTAACTTTTCTTATAAAGTGTAAGATTTTCTTACACTTTAGAAAGTGTCAGAAAAACTTATAATTTATAAAGTGTAAGAAAAAGTTACACTTTATAAAGTGGAAAAAAAAATCCGTTATATGTTAAAATATAGACGTTAACAAACTAACGTCTGCCGTTTATATTTTTGGATAAAATGGAAGAAAAAACTACACTAAACTTATTTTAGTTACTTTTTAGAATTGTGACTTATTTTGGTCAATTTTATCTCTTTGTCACTCAAATAGGTTCCGGACTCTTCCATGGCTCCACTTGTACTACCCACACTTCTTTCTCTTTTTCTTATTTTTATGAGTTAAACTAGTAGTTTTTAGTTTAGAACTAGATCATAATTTTCAAAACAAAAATTAATTTTATATCAAGTCAAACTATATTATATAAAATGGAATGCAGGGAGTATAAAATATAATTGAAACTGTTGTTACTCACTTTAACTTTGTAGGGATTAAAATATTTCAATTATAGTAGCTTATTGTTCATCATATACCTCCTTCTTTTAGGGGTGTGCGAAAATCGAACCGAAAAAACGTTATTGAGTTATTGGGTTAACATGTTTTTAATAGTTTTAAAAGAGAAAAATTATTGGGTTATCCGTTCGGTTTCGATTTTTAGCATTGAGTTTTTAGATAAACCGATAACCCATTAAGACGATAGTAATTATCGAAAATTTCGAGAAGATACATCACGAATATCTTCGCTAGTCTTGTCACTATCATCTTCAGGGGTTTGAAGAAGTTCTTGAGCTTCTCTGAGGGCTCTCAGTCTCTCTCTGAGGGCTCTCAGTCTTGGACAAAGTTTGTTTTAATTATTTACTTAATTAATTAAATAGCCAAAACGTTTCAATTATTTAGTTAATTAACCGAAACATTCCGACCCGACTCGGATCCGCGCGACCCATTTTATTCAAAACACTTTCCCGTTTTAATTTGAATTTCCCGCCGTTGGAGATGACTGTTCTGAAAGGTTGCAACTTTCAGGAACAGCCATGACCATTTGAAAGGTTGCAAACTTTCATAAATGGTCATCTGATTTCTGAAAGGTTGCAACCTTTCGGAAACAGTTCCTCTTGCCTATAAATACCAGTGATTCTTCAGACTTTTTACTTACGAAAATTTCTGATTTCTTCTTCTTCTTCTGCACAAATTTTCTTCGTGTACTTTACTGCCGTTGAGTGGTTCG